>VSMD01137246.1:0-20562 GCA_008750895.1 Mirza zaza | reverse complement strand
ATTAATAAAATGTGGTATATGTATACCTGGAGTACTACTCAGCTTTAAGAAACAATGGTGATATAGCACCTCTTATATATTCCTGGATACAGCTGGAACCCATTCTACTAAGTGAAGTATCTCAAGAATGGAAAAACAAGCACCACATGTACTCACCAGCAAATTGGTATTAATGGATCGACACCTAAGTGGACATATAGGAGTAACATTTATCGGGTGTCAGGAGGGTGGGAGGGGGGAGGAGGGGATGGGTATATACAACCACAACGAGTAAGATGTGCAACGTTTGGGGGATGGACATGCTTGAAGCTCTTACTCGAGGGGGGAGCGGAGCATAGGCAATATATGTAACCTGAACACTTGTACCCCCATAATACGCTAAAATAAATAAATAAATACATAAATACATAAATAAAATAAATATGAACAATATTACTTTAGTTCTTGCATGTCCAACAGCACACATGGAAATGCTTCCATTTTCCAAGGTGATGTTAGGATGAAGCTGGAAGGCAGTTCAGAGAAAGAGTATAGATTGCAAAAAGTAAACGTAAAAATCAGAAAAGCAAAGGTTAGAGCAAAAGGGACTGAAAGCAAAGGCAAGACAAAGGGCCAAGAGATTGAAAAAACACAAAATGACCTTGTAGAGGAAGCCTGGAGGCAACTCCTGAGCGTCCTCCCTTGCAGACGCTAACTGGTCAGCAGCTCCCGGGGCTGGTGCTGAAGGTGCAGGCTGAGAGTCCTCCAGGGGCTTCTGCTCAGCGGCCAGCTCCGGTACCTCGCTGCCCGGACCCGAAGCAGCCACGTCCTCAGTGGCCGCCTTGGGCTCTGCACCTGTGAGTATTTCTTGTTCTCCCTCCCCTTCGTGGTTGGAGGCAGGTTCTATGACGACAGAAGGGATGACCTTCTCCTGCGGGAACAAACACGTGTTGGTGCCAAGTGGAATTTGGGAAGCAGGACTTGCCGGTCCTCCATGACCTGCCTCAGCCCGCAGCCACCCCCTTGGCGGCCACTTCCACACATCCCCCCCTAGCCAGAGGCATGCTCTTCCGGAACCCTGCTCAGGCCCTTGGCCTTTGGGCCCCCCTGTGCCACCCCAGCCTCCTTTCTGTCTCTCCTGAGGACGGAACACTTAGTGGGATTAATTTCTGGATCCTTGCACAGCCACGCAGTTTGGTAAGGGTGAGGGTTCTGCGGGAATTGGGAAGAGGAACAGGGCACTGGGGGGAGAGTGGGTCATGCATGAGGGGAGGCAGACAATCCTGAGAGGGACCTTGGGAGGATCCCCATGTCTGTGTGCCTCATTCTAGTCCCCTGAATACCAGTACTTACTTGAAGCTGGCATTTAGCCTCCTGAGTCGGATTTTTTCCCCCCAGAATCCCACAGAGCTCTAGACTTTCCCAAAACCATATTAGCTGGGAAAGATGTAGCCTGGCCTGGGGGACATCCACCTGCCCTTTGCTTGTGGATTATCTCCAGCGCCCACACTGAGGCTACCCTGGAGGGCCCATAGCTCCCACCATCCACTGGAGTGGTCTCTTGTCTGGATCAAAGGATCAGGACCTCCCTTTTATTTGTTTAACAAAGATGAGCAAGGGGAGTTTCCTCAGCATAATTAGAGTCTAGAGATGTTTACTGCCTTTCAGATTCATTTCTATCTTCCCTTGGGCTATCAGTGCAGGTAAGCACTTCCAGTTGTCAATTTGGTGAAACTAGTACACTCTTGCAACAAGCATAACCATATACAAAACCTCTCCTGGCATTGTGGGTAAAATCTAAGGGAAAAAAGGGGAATGTTCTTTTGAGCTGCTTCTCCAAAGGCCACTGCTATCTGCCGTTTTGCTAGTGGGATGAAAGGGATAATTCAGTTTGATGCCTGAAACCCCAGAGAGATTTTTGGAAATTTATTTTGAGTAAAATCATCAGGATAAAAGAAAGAATACCATTAAGCCCTCTCCTCCCTTGCCTTCTAGAGGATGGAGCACCCACACAGTGGGGGGCAAGTGCCTGGGCTGGAGGCCCCCACAGTCCCAGAATATGCACGTTTGCTGCCTTTGAATGCAGCTCTGAGCAGAGCACATGTGGGCCAGCTCCAACCTCATGGGTGGACTTAATGGCCCCGTTCCTCTCTGAAAGGGCAACACAGCAACGGACTGTTGGTGCAGTGAGCCTGAGGGAGAGTTTGGGGCACTCTAGTATTAATAACAACAACCACAGAACAGTAGTAACAATAATAAGATTTCACTACCAATATTGAGTTCTGTCATACGCTCGGTGCTGGGCTAAGCACTTTATGGGCATTTTCTGACTTAGTCATATGCTCTTTGTCCTCCCTCCATTCTCATTTTTTTCCATTGTCTGTGCTTCATTCCTCTTCCCCATCACTTTATTCCATAGTTTCCTTTTCCCCTTTCTGTGCTTAGCCCCAGTTGGCCACAGGGGCCCGTGTGGAACGTTGCAAAGCTGATATTGGGAGGAAGCTGAGACCAACCTTTCCGAGAATTTGGTAATAAATTTTTTTTTGTGGAGTAGGGAGCCACAAAATTGCTACCAACCTATTTCACACCAATGAAGGAAGAGACAAAGCACTCTCACCAGGGGCACCCTGGAAGCTCCCCTCGCAGGGACACTTACCTGAGGCACTGCTGCTTCCGGCTCCTCTGGTCTGTCACCGTCTACAACCTCAGTGATTCCACTTTCAACTTTGGCCTCCTCTAAACTTGCTCCCTCTCCAGCAGGGAGAGCTGCCTTCTCTGCCTCTTCTTCCTCCCCGGGGGCGCCCTCGGCCACCACACCAGCCTCAGTTCCAGGTACGACCTGTGGGGCAGAAACCAAACAGGCCATGCCTGTGTCTCCGTGGGCCTCAGCTCAGAGGCAAACTCAACCCTTTCACTTTTCCCCCTCTGCGGAAGCTACTCAGATCTTCTTCAGAACTTTCTTTGCAATGAATCGAATCCCAGGATTCCGGTGCAGCAGAGTCTGCCATCTGTTCATCAGAACTCTGACTTCTCTTCTTCCTGAGCATCCAACAATTCCACCTTCCTCAGCTTTCCTTGCAGTCAGGTGTAGCAAATGGAATTTCAATGGAAGTCACATAGCTATTCTTAAGGTTTTTAAGGTGTGTGGTCCCCCTCCACAAACTATTTCCATTTTTGATGGCTAAAACCAACAGATTGGGTCTGAAGGGATACCTGAGTCACAAGATGGAAGAGGCCTGGGCCCAACACCTGGGTCATGGAGGAAAGCCACATAAGAAAAGCATGCCAACCAAAATTAAAATGCTAAGCTCCCTGATGACTTAACAAACCCTTTCTTGTCTAAGAGGACCACAGAAAAACCTTAAAATTGAGTTCTTGGCCATGAAGAGAAGGGACATGATACATGCATCATTATACCCCCTCCATTTTGGAGTTTAGACTAATTGCAAATGGGACCTAAGCCCAAGCAAGGCAAGGCAAAGTAAGTCACGACTGCAGGCCATCAATTTGCTTAACAGATCACTTTGAGCCTATATATTCTGATTTGCACTCAGATTAGCAAATTTCCTTAACTTAAAACATTCCCTTCTATTGATTCCTGAGATTCTTCATTCATTCTTGAGAATGAAGGGACAATAAATTTTATAATCAAACATGCATTACAACACTCCAAACATATGCAGAGCCCACCGACTAGCAAAATGCCAAAATCATAATTTGGGTCTTTACTGAGAGAAGTACAATAGAAAAAAAGTGATCATTTTGTTTCTAAGGTTGGAACACAGTCAAAAGAAGAGTTTTAAGTATTACTTAAAACTTGCAATAATGAAATAAATGAAGCCCAATCTGAAGTTTTAGTTTTGAACAATTTGGTTTGGAGTTGCCACTCTTTAACAGGATTCTGACAACAGCAGCTTGGCAGACCACTTTTGAGAGGGTCAAATCAAAAAGGCTGGGGAAGAAGAATATTAGCTGGATCTTATGTAATATAGCCATGGTATGTATTTCAAAAATTGATCTTGCTATCTGATGGACTGACATTAACCATTTCTTTTCTTTACTGAATAAGCTCTACCCAGTTCAACTTACTAAGCAAGGAAAGCCCTAAAGTTGCAAATATGAACTCTCAAACTCAGAAAACTGAAAAGCAGAAGGTGGAGTGCCTCTGAGTGGACATGAGAAATGGGAGACAGAGAACTGGAGCCACAAACCTATGCTCATATGAAGGTATTTTTTAAAAAAAGCTTTCTGCTGATTCGAATTTACAGGTAGTAGCTCAAAATAAAAATAACCTGTTACAGAACACAGTACATTTTTCTACAATCTAATATTTTACTTTAGGGATGAAAAAATGTTAACAGTGATACTACTTGCTATATGTCCAAGTATTACTCACATTCTTAGAAGTTTACATCCCTCTCTTAGAAGAATCTTCTATTATAAGAATCTGGACCCCTATGCAAAGTGTATAATGATCCAAAATGTAGTTACTAGCCATAACACATTTCTTTTTTTCTACCCTGTCATTAAAGTATACAGGTTCAGAAAAGTAATCCTTTTACATGAGTTGTAACAGATAACTTATTCATAATTAAAATGAATTATAAATATTGATAATTATTGAAATGGGGTAACAGGTCAGAGGGACTTATATTTTGGTGAAGGACTGAAAATTCCTATAGTAAAACATATGCTTAAATACTTAAGATTATTGCATCTCTTGTTTTATGTAAGCACTGATGTTTTTGTGGATGCTCTTGTTACTGGTGTCAAGAGAGTAATAATGAGAACATAAATCAGCATGGCATCTTAATCCCAAGAAGAACAATGAAACTTGCCATAGTTTTGTTGTTGGGAGAAATTAACGGCTTTTCTCCAGGGTATTAAGGATCTAATAAAGTTTCTTCCACATTGCAAACTATACTTACAGACAATGTGCATAGAGTGGATGGATTTATGAGCTCAAATGTAGAAAGGAAGTTGTATCATAATTCTAAGTTATTTTTACTTTCCATATGTATAGAAAAATCACATCTATGAATATCCTACTGGTTTCAACAGCTTTGAACCAGATGGACTCTATGTGCATGCAGACAATATGCACAAACAGAGAAGCATACATCACTAAACACACATCCAGACATATTGCTAAGATAAAAAAGTAGACTTTATATTATTTCATGGACTACTACCCCAAGTGATTATAAATAAATCCTTCTGTACATATATGTTCCAAGTGCATACTATTAGTAACTAGATTATACTCTCAACAGAACTGACACTACATTTCCAGAAGAGGATATATTTCTGTGACATATTGACCGTGTTGCCAAAGGTAATTTTTTTAAACTTTTTCCATACAAACAGAATGTTCATTATTGGCCCATAATTTGCCTCTAGCTATATATCTATCAATTTGGCTGTATCAGATTGTACTATGACAAGATACACATGCTATCACCCTTCCTTTGCCAGGTAATTTAAACAGACATTATTGGTTGAATACACCATAGACTTGACAGTGTCACTGCTGTGACAACAGCCACCAGCAGGTGGCGGCCAAGGGCTCCACCTGACTGCACCCTGACGTTCCTGACCTTACAGGAGCAAATACCCGAGCCTTGGCACCCTGCTCATTTACCTGATCTCTGCTGCAGAAAAACAACTGGAGCATGTAGAAAATTATGTATACAAATGATGATAAATAAAAGTCACCAAAATATTGAAATTAACAATGCTGGCAAAGGTAGGGTGCTAAGTAAACTGGCACTTCTGACTATCGAGAGGAAAAGTCAACCAATTTGAATGATGTACTTGGAAAAAGGAAGACATTAATACTCCTCCACTCTTCTCTAAGTCCATTAATAATGATTTCCCATTTCTCTAACCACTGTTTAATGAACACTTTGATTTTACAGAGCTTAAAAGCATTACATAAACGGAGAAGGATTGCCCACCACCTGCATTACCTTGTAGCTCTGTTTCTGACACTGGTCTGATAGTCAGGGGTGTCCCAATCCTCCCTAAAGGAATCTGTTACACATTTTTTACTTTTACCAAAATACTGCCAATGCGTATTTACCGACTGCAATAGCAGAATAACATAAAACTACAATGTAAACTAGGAACCCGTTTGCTCAGATTAGGTGTTAGCTCTAGATAAAATCCAGGAGAGTGAAAAGGTTTTTATTGAGAGGAGTCATCCCTATTATTATCATCATCAATAGTTATATTGCTCTGAATATGTATTCCAATTTGTTAGCTGTTTGTAGATCTAGAAAAGGAAAACATTTTCTATGTTCTGCTTGCTATAGTAGATGTTACATACCGCCTAGGAAAAACTGCAATGACAAATGACTGCTTTATAAAAAATGTTATCCATGAAGAACCAGTGGACCGAAACTACCGAAAATATTTCAAGCCTTTGATATTCAATGCTAGCAAACTTTTCTCTTCATTCCAAATGTTAACAGAAACACCTTTATCTTACCTTCTGCCAAAAGTGTACTATCTCTTAGCCAAATATATCTGTGCTGGAAAACACCTAATGGAAAGAGAGACTTAAAAAGTTCTCCCTGCTCTTGGGTACATGCTGTTTACTACATCCACAGGGTGTGCCAGGCGCAGGCACCAGGACTATTGCTAACTTGCCTACTCTTCGCACAGAAGTCACAAAGACCAGCTCAGAACCTTCTCGGAGACACAGAGCTGTGGCTCTCACTTTACAACACCACACATCCCCCACTGCTTTCTCATCTTGTGCCTCAACAGTCTCCCTGCTGGAGAGCAATATGATTATGGCATTCATGTCAGAGGCCTCTAAACACTAGTAACTGCATCAGCAACATTTCCTGGAAAAGGAATACCATGAATGCAAGGGAACAACAGCCTGGATATCAACCCTGCAAAGCGGGGACACACATCTGGGCGACAGAAACTAGCAAGTCCCTCTAGGAGAAGGTGCTGTGAAAGTAGGTCAGCAAGGACTGAGACCTCACACGTGTAAGAGTTTTCACACACACACTGCAGGAGGATTTGTAATCTTGGAGCTTTATGTCTTATTTATTTATTTATTGCTTGTTTTCTTGGTAATATGAGCTCTATACAATGCCTGAAAAGCAGCCTGGCAATCATGCAACTGGTCTGGGTGAGGACAACTGAAGATACTTTCATCCTCTTTCTACTTAGTGTGAAAAATCATGCTTATGTAGAAGGAAGCTTATTTTAACTGAGGATAGGTATTCTGAAAAATTTAAAATAAAGTTATTTTAAAATAACTTTAAAAAAACTTATGGTAACCTTTTGATATTTATTTTTATTCATTTTCTAAACATACAGGGGCTTTATTTATTTTATGAAATATGGGATCATGTTTCTTAAAAAAATATAGTAATGGCTAAATATACTCCTATCACAGAGCACTAGTTGGTTTCCAGTTTTTAAATGTTACACATAACACTTTGGAAAGATTTTTGGTTTGTAAAGAAACAATTATTCAGGCTACATTTTTAAATGATTTAAATACTAAGCACTTCCCTCTTTATTTATGTCTCCACTGAAGTTGTTTTTTGAGTTGCTGCTCAACATTTCACTATGAAAGATTTCAAACAGAAAAACAGAAATAATCGTACAGCAAACATTCATTACTCCACCTGGGATCTTCAACTGACAAGTTGCTACATTCACTTCATCACATGTCTTCCCACCCATCCATATTGATTTGATTAATCTTTCAGTCAACTGCAACATATCTTCATAAAAAGTTTTTCAGGAATCCAGTGGGAATTCTGTAGCCCTGTTTGATAATGTCTTTCTGCTGCTTTCACACATGACCAACTTTTGACTTGGGGTAGAATTACCACAGCATGCATTTTTTGCTATGTTGTTCTAACAGCTTCTGAGCTTTAGTATTGGTGAAGATAAGTCTGAGACCAGCCTAAATGTTCTTTGGCAGTGCTCTTCTATTTCCAATCTAGATGCTTGGAGAACTTTTTCCTTAAACTTTGAATTTAAAAATGTGTAATACTCCATTTAGATGCCAGTCTCTGCTCACTACGTTGGCCTTTTGTTGGTGCTTTCTTATGATGCACATGCAGGAATTCCATCAACTAGGAAAACTTCACCTCCAGCATGTTTGCCTCTGTAATACTGGTCACTACGGCTTCTACAACATTCTTACCATCTCTTCCCTAGGATTAGCAACTACCCAGGAGTTGTATGTTCACTCTGTGGCCTCCAGTCTTATCACCTTCATCTGTGCTTTTCTTCCTGTGTTGGGAGAACTCCTCCAGCTTGTCCTCATGTCACCAAATCAATTGTCTCTGCTGTTGCTTTGGTCTTTACTGCTTCTTATGCAGATTTTCATACTAATATCACACTTTCGCTCCTTAAAACCTTTTCTCAGATCATTGAGCTCCCTTTTCACCTGCCTCACACGCGACTCTCTTCTTCTCCGTGTGGCTGCCTTACCCTCCCATCCTTCACCATCTGTTGCATGTGTGAGGTCATCTTGAACTTTACTGACAACAAAAGGAAGACAATTTTGGAATTTTCTCTTTGTATTTTGGGGAATTCTTTTAAATTGCATGTTCTCTTGAGAAAATTTTAACTGTCTCTAGTATGCAATCCTTTCCTTTTTTTTTTTTTTTTTTGTATTGCTCTAAGTTCCTATGCTATTTTTAAAATGTATTTATTTGCTTACTTATCTCAAATTAGGTAAAATCTCTCTAGGCCTGATGTTTCCAGGACAACTGGAAACATTTTTTTCGTTCTATTTTACTCACCATGTGTGGACTCTTAGATATCCTTTTCAGAAAAGGAAATGGGGAGGGATTTAATGGGTCGCCACATAAAACCACACCTGATTTGAATCCCTCAAATATGTATGTCTGAGGATGTACCTGTATGAGGGGAGCAGCAGGCCCCAAGTGCCCTGGACTCTTCAGAAAGGTACTCTTGAACTCACAGGGGGTGAAGCCAGCTGCCTTCTCTCTAGGGTGGGGATGGGAGAAACTCCCACATATTCTCCTCTGCCCATCCCAGCTGTTACGCTTCAAGGACCCCATTTATGCTTTGATTTAAGAAAATTCTCCAGGTTTGCCTAACATTCCTAGGATACAGTACTACTGAAACTTTGACTTTGTCAAAATATTCTTTTTTCTTTAAGTGTAAAAGCATTATAAGGAAAAATAAAAAACCTGGTAATAGTGAATCTGATTTTTTTTTGCGTGCGATTGTTCAGTGTTTTCAGTTTCCTCATACAATATTCATTTGTGTACCCTGAATATGAATTTCATTTTCTTTAAAATACTCCTAGGGTAAAGGACACAAATGATAAGTGAAGAATATAAGATGTATACATTTTAAATTTTAGACAAATTATATCCTTCCATGGGTACAGGACAGTTTATACTAGAGTCAAGTGCAGCCATCTTCCTGGCATTTGCTCCTACAGAGACACTTGACTAAAAGACCACTGAATTATAGGCTTACCAATGGACCCCAAAGAGGGAGAATAATAATTCTGATTTATAGATAGGCTCGTGCTTGCCAGTTTTAATATATGCATATTCTGTATGTAGCCTGTGGGAAAAACTGACATTTACTATGAATCTATAATTTTCCAGGCACTATATAGCTGGTGGTTTACATTTCTTACACATTATTCTTCTAACAACCCTATTAGATATTATCCCATTTTCTAGATACGTCAACTAATACTTAGAGTTTAAGTATCTCACCCAGTCAGTAAACCAGGATTGAAACAGTAGAACTTTAAGTTTTGTGTTTTTTCACACCAACCCACATTCAGGAAGACAACACACCTCTCAAATCAGAGTCCACAGCAACCTTGGGACCTGAAATACAAACCCACTGGTTCCCAAGCAAGCACTGTTTGACAAAGAATGTGAGTGTATTCTTATAAACAGCCAAACACTTACCCTCTTGGAATGCTACTCCTTAAAAGGATGCATAGATTACAAATACAATTTTTCTTTATTCCGGTACATATACTGTCTGGGCACCTAAGCATACAGATGTCACAAAGTGCCTCCTAATCCATAGCAAATTATAAGATAAAAAGATATCAAGAAGAGGTTGGTTTGACAGACTTTATCTACATTATTTCTGCCAGTCGCCCTACAGGTTTCATTGTTGAGAAAGATATATACAGAAGGTAGGTGGAAAAAGCCAACCGAGCTTCACCTGGATTTTTCCACTGCAGTACAGAGTTACAACTGAAAGCATTTAGAAACTGGACACTTGGATGTTCACCGCTATTTTTACAAGTTAGAGATTAATAGGATCCCAAAGCTGGAAGGACCATTTCAAAGCCCAACGTTCTCATTTCCAAGTGAGGAAATATGATGAAGTGGAAATAGCGCTGGAGGCAGAGCTGGAGATTCATTTTAATTCTGACCCTTCCACTAGTTAGCTGTGGAGCTGAGTGAGCCCCTCTGTGCCTGGCCATGTAAACTCACTACGAATAGCAACAAAAGGGGATAAAGACAGCGGGAATTCCAGCTACAGGCCACCGTTGCCTTTTCCTGCCCATCTCCAATTCTGGATCCAACTTGAGCTCTTGACTTGTGTGAAGATCCTGGCATCTTTATGAAAACACAGGATTTTCTCCAGCATCTAATTTAAAGAAGAGCCCAAGAGGCAGCTAGTGTCTACAGATCATCATTATGGCCCCACAGAGAAGATTCCTGGGTTAAGACACAGGCTGGTGGCTGGTACACCTCTTCACATTAACTGTAGTTTTCTTTAGCGTGACTGCAGGGTCAAGAGCTCTCTCATGGAACATGGGCCCCCAGTGACATTCCTTACGAAGGTGGCCCCTGGTATTGCAAACTTCACTGGACACATATATGTGCTTCCTTTCCAATAAATGAATTTAGTGGGGTTCCCCCCACCCCTGACCTTCATATCGACTATCTTTTTCAATCTCCCCTCCTAGTGTTGCCTGAGGTCCCTTCATAAACTCTCAGCAGCCGAGTCCCAGTGTGACTCAACCGTGGCAGCAGTGTTGCCATGGCAACATCTGTTCGAACTAGCTTCATAACTTTCTTTAAAAATTAAGGTCTTCTGCAGTAATGCCAAAGTTAATGAATTTTTGTGAATTTGGCCTTTTGAGGTCATGGCAGAACCTGCAATAATGACACATACCTATCAGTATTTAAAAATTTAATTAGTGATTTATATGCAAAGTCTACCATAGAGGTGGATAGGAGTGGATTTATCATAGGGTGTACTGTGCTCTCTCAGAGATGGGGAGATGAGCAAGTACTAGTTTCTGGAGCAGCCACAACGGAGGTTGCAAATTGTTAAAAATGTTGTTTAAGGAAAAATGCCTTTACAGCACAGTAAACATTTCCCCATGCCTGGCTACATTATTGTTAAATGATATGCAAAGCGTTGGCTGCTGCTCAAAGGGCCTTCTTGTAAGTGGGCCCAGGCTCAGATTGGCAGGAGGCAAAGGTGGCCTGCCAAACACACCCAGAGACTAGACCGAGGAATGGTGATCTGCAAATCACCTGAATGCCATCACGCCCTGTTGGCAAAATTCCCAATCCTGACCCTGCCAAGCACCACATACATCTCATGGGGCAACCTGTGACCTGACCAGATGGCAGTGTGGGCCCTCAAACTCGAGGAGGGGTGGGCAGCTGACAGTTGCACTTGGAAGATCTGACTGATGGTCCCAGACTTCACAGCCTCTGATTCGTCCCTGGCATTGGTGCATAAAACCTGCTCCATGACGATGTGTCATCCCAGTGGTCTAGCAAACAGAGGCTGGAAAAATGCCATAAACAAAGGGTGCTCTCATTACCACAAGGGATTTTAAAATCTCTAATTTCTAAAAAATAATGAATTGTAGATTTTTGAGAGGAGAAAGCACACTTGGAGGTTATTAGGCACAACCTTCCTAAAGGAGAGATAAGAAAACTGACATAGGAGGGTACAGTGATCTCCCCAAGGCCACCTTGCTGGCTAGCCATGGCACTAATTCTCAGCACTCCTAACTGAGAGTCTCTCCAATACACCCCGTTTGATACTTGCTTTGCAGCCAAAGTGGGGGTTCAGGACACAGTGGCTCTAAGAAGCTCAAGGTTGAAACAAGAGTTTCTGTTTCATTTCAACCCTTCAGCCACAAACCAGGAACATCTGGTTTGGGGGAAGCATTAGTTGGGGGAAGTCTTAGTGTCAGTAAGGAGAGATTTGTGACCCTCATGGCTTTAGTTAGATGTAGTATGAAATTACTTGATAAATACACTTTTATGAAACCTGCTCTTTTTAAAATCACAGCATTTGGAGTAGTCAGGAGATGGATATCTATGGATTAAAATGCCAGGATTTGGATTTCATGTCATCACTCTCTAGGTGTGTGGTCTTGGTTAAACCACTTAATCTCTGTATACCTCAGTTTCCTTAATCTGTAAAATGGGGTAGTAATGCATAAATAATGTCTATTTCATGGGAACAGTGTGAGAGAATGCATGGGAAATGCTAGCACTCAGTAGTATCTATCACGACCACTTGGCCCGTTGACCCTAACCTAACCCTCTGGGTATGCTGGTCACACTGCCTTTCCCTTCAGGCCACGCACAGAGATGCTCATAGGCAGCCTTTGAGAAAGCAATTTCCCAGGGGAAAGGAAGGGATCTCTAATGTCACATCAAGCTCTTTTTCTGTATCATACTTAGGTGGTAGCTCATGTCCCTGGAGGCTGAATGAGGAATATTCATGCAAAGGGCCTTTCCACCCTGGAGGTGATGAGAGAAGGGAAAGAACAAGAAAGGGCAAAAAGCAGACACTCATGGTACTGCACAAGAACAGGGACATGGACCAATGGAACAGAACTGAGAACCCAGATATAAAACCATCCTCATACAGCCATCTGATCTTTGACAAAGCAGACAAAAACATACACTGGAGAAAAGAATTCTTATTCAATAAATGGGTGCTGGGAAAACTGGATAGCCACATGTAAAAGACTGAAAAAGGACCTGTACTTTTCACTTCTCACAAAAATCAACTTATGGTGGATAACAGACTTAAACGTAAGGCATGAAACTGTAAGAATTCTAGAAGAAAATGTTGGAATAAATCTGATCGACATTGGCCTAGGCAAAGAATTTATGAAGAAGACCCCAAAGGCAATCACAACAACGAGAAAAATAAATAAATGGGACCTGATCAAATTAAAAAGCTTTTGCACAGCCAAGGAAACTACCACAAGAGCAAACAGACAACCTACAGAATGGGAGAAAATATTCACATGCTACATATCCGATAAAGGGCTGATAACTAGAATCTATTTAGAACTCAGGAAAATCAGCAAGAAAAAATCAAATGACCCTATCAAAAAGTGGGCAAAGGACATGAACAGAAACTTTTCAAAATAAGACATAATAATGGCCAACAAACTGAAAAGATGCTCAACATCTCTAATCATCAGGGAAATGCAAATCAAAACCACAATGAGATACCACTTATCCTCAGTGACAATGGCCTTTACCAAAAAGTCCCAAAACAATAAATGTTGGCATGGATGTGGAGAGACGGTAACACTCATACACTGCTGGTGGGACCGTAAACTAGTGCAACGTCTGTGGAAAGCAATGTGGAGGTATCTCAAAGAGATACAAGTAGATCTTCTATTTGATCCAGCAATCCCATTACTGGGCATCTACCCAAAAGAACAAAAGACATTCTATAAAAAAGGAATCTGCACTCGAATGTTTATAGCAGCACAATTCACAATTGCAAAGATGTAGAAACAACCCAAGCGTCCATCAATACATGACTGGATTAATAAAATGTGGTATATGTATACCATGGAGTACTATTCAGCTACAAGAAACAATGGTGATATAGCACCTCTTGTATTTTCCTGGATACAGCTGGAATCCATTCTACTAAGTGAAGTATCGCAAGAATGGAAAAATAAGCACCACATGTACTCACCAGCAAATTGGTTTACCTGATCAACACTTAACTGCACATAAAAGAATAACATTCATCGGGTGTCGGGCAGATGGGAGGGGGTGGAGGGGGTGTGTATATACACATCTAACGGGTGTGGTGCGCACCAACTGGGGGATGGACACGCTTGAAGCTCTGACTTGGGGGTGGGGCAAGGGCAATATTTGTAACCTAGACATTTGTACCCCCATAATATGCTGAAATAAAAAAAAAGACACAGAACCGCAGCACACATGGTCTGGGTGCTGAACTCCACGTTATCCACAGACTACACAAATCCCAGCACTGTCTCTGCAGAGGGAGGGAGCCCAGCCAGTACAACACATCTCTAAGTCTCTTCCGGGTCTAAATTCCGATTTATGGGGTGGGACTGGGCTTCACATTTGATGGGGGTGGAGGAGCGTTATTGTCTAAACAGAGTTGTCTTTTTAATATTTGAATGGGTCTAGTCTTGTACAGGCTACCCAAGTGTGCCGATGGCCAGGAATGGATTCAGTGAGGGCTTATGAATATGGCCCAACACACTAAAGAGAGAAAAAGAGTTCTTTATCCTGAAGGTAATTATGACCAAAATCATGTTAAAGACATCTATTAATAGCTAATAGCTAAAGCACTAGGTTTAGTATGTGACAAAAAGTATATGCTGAGGCACACACAAAACCACCTTATAATTACATATTGCATGATTCTATTTATATGAACTATCCAGAATAGATAAATGCATAGAGCTAGAAAATAGACTGGAATGTACCAAGGGCTGGGGGAGGGGGCGATGGGGAGTCACAGCTTACTTGGTGTGAGGTTTTAATTTGGGGTGGCAAAAATGCTTTGAAACTAGATGGAGGTGATGGTTGAACAACACTGTGAATGTATTAAATGTTACTAAACTGTTCACTTTAAATGATTAATTTTACATTACGTGAATTTCACCTCAAGAATAAAAAGGTACATGCCCAAAATAACATTTCCATTCGGTGTCCAATTGTGATCTACTCACCTTAGCCTTAAGATATTTAAATAAAAATTAAAGGGAAAATAGAGTTGAATTTTTTACTACTGTTATAACTAAAAAGAGAATTGATTTGAAAAAGTATTTGGATGATGACAGAGAGTTGAAAAGATACAAATTTTGAGGGACACTGCCTCAATTCTGAAGAGTTCTCATCAAACTCATATTTTGAACAGCAGCACAGATTTCATCTTTCCCAGTGTTTTAAAATGAGTCCACTGAGATCGAGCCTTACACTATTCAGCATACGCTTGACGCCACAGTGCCCGTGGCTGCGAGCAAGGCCAGCATCTGACGCTGTTCAGCAGGTTGGAGACACAGCACTAAGTCCCCAGGACAGAGCCTGGCACCCACAGAGGATGCCCATATCTGTCTACTGAGGGAAAGAGGAAATGAGCACCTCAATTTTATTCCAGCAGACAGAAATACTCCTAGCAAGACGAAGTTGATAGACCATAGTCTGGCAATTCTGATGTGTACACACTTGTCAGTTTAAATTGGTCTTGACAAGTCAACTTAAGTTTGGAGAAATATTTAAAAACCAAAACAAAGCAAAGACAAAAGTAATCCCCCAAATAATGGGTCGATAATGCTTTAGCTTCCAGGATTCTGCAACAATTCTAAAAGCATCTTTACCTCAGCCTTCTTGCCATTTATATGCTTTGGAAACTATGCTACACCTAAATTTAATTACAGCACATTATTTCTTGAAAAAGAATAGGCAACAAAAGAACATTGGTCTACTTTACATCATTTGAGCAAAATATAGGAGCTGACAGAAATTTAGGGAAATTAGAAGGGCCCTCTCTGTAAGAAAATGGAATAAACATGCGTAAAATTGTCTTTTTGAAAAGAAATAACGTAACTAAAAATGATGTAACTATGATAAACTATAACCAAAAAATACATCATTAATTAGCTTGGCACTACTTTTTATCTCCTTTTTAACCTAATTCTCTGATGGTATATATGGAAACAAATATTTAAGTCACTTTTGTCCTAAAGAGTATTTTCGTCATTTACATATCATTTAAACAACTGGAAAAGGTGAAGTAAGAGTATTGTTTTTTATTTTTATTTTTTTTTGAGACAGTCTCACTCTGTTGCTAGGCTAGAGTGAGTGCTGTGGCATCAGCCTAGCTCACAGCAACCTCAAACTCCTGGGCTCAAGCAATCCTGCTGCCTCAAGCCTCCCAAGTAGCTGGGACTACAGGCATGTGCCACCATGCCTGGCTAGTTTTTTCTATATATATATCTTAGTTGGCCAATTAATTTCTTTCTATTTATAGTAGAGACGGGGTCTCGCTCTTGCTCAGGCTGGTTTCAAACTCCTGACCTCGAGCAACTTGCCCTCCTCGGCCTCCCAGAGTGCTAGGATTACAGGCGTGAGCCACCGCGCCCGGCCTATTTTTTAAAATGCATCTTGTACACATATTGTTAAACTTTGTTGTTTTGGGGAAACACTAAAGACAATGTTAGCTATATAAGAAACAAAACAACAAACAAGGGCACCACTGCCCCAAGCATCTGCACGCGGAGCTGGCAGGGGCCTTGGTGGATGAGTGAGCACACAGGGCCGTGGCCGTGGCCCCCTGAGTGGCCAAGGCCACCTCCATGAAGTGGAAGAGTGAGGGACAGCCAAGCCAGGCCGCTGCACTGCCCTGCTCACAGTGCTGCTCGTCTACCTTGCTGGGCGGGAAGAGCCACAGCTCCAAGCCACAGGACTGCACCCCCTGGACCACCTGTACTTGGACATGACCATCACTTCTGTTTTGCCATCTCTACAGCAGACCAAAGAGTGCATCAAATGTACCTTATGTCAGCATACGTAATGGACTTTTCTTCTATGCAGATTTTGGACCACTCCATCTGGCAACGGTTTACAGATACTGTTGCAAAATGAATAAGAAATTAAAGTCCATTACAACATTGAGGAAGAAAATTATTCATTTTGCTGCTTTGATAAAACAAGCAAATGCTTCTTTCCTCGTTGGACAGTATGTGGTTCCTTCAGAGGGAGAAGCATCGGCTGGTGTTGGCCGAGGCTGCGGCCTTCCGGACCACGCACAGGGAAAGCACTATCAACCCAGCAGGTCGCCCTGGAGCCCTGAGCCCTCACAGCAGCGACCCTACTTCCTCCTGGGGGAGCTGACGGCTCACAGTCTCCCTGGCACCTCTGGGCCCCTGTGGGCTGAAGGTGGAGCCCCAAGAGCAAAAGGGCTGCTCGGGAAAGGGTGTACCACGGCACTGCCAGGAGCCTGGCTCTGCCCACTGTGGTCATTTTCACTCCTGACCAACTGGGGCTCTCGCTCAGTGGACACGGCAGCCGTCCAGCTGTCCTGCGCTCTACGCTCATGGAAGAGGATGTCCCTCTGATAAGAGGAAGTGGCTTTCTCCAACTCCTGAGCCAACTCTTCAGCTATGTTCTGGTAGATATTTATCTCCTGAGCCCAGTTTATCTTTCCTGACAGGATGGCCAGTCTCTCCTCGATCTCCAAGCAGGATTTCCTCCTCCCCTCCGTGAATTCACTCTCAGGTCCCACCACAGGTTGTTGCTCCAAAGCAGCGAGTGTTGCAGCCTCAGCTCGAGCTCCTGGACTTCCCTGTCCAGCCGCATATTGTCTTCCTGCAGAGGGGCTCCTGGGCTCGCAGAGTTTCAATTTGTTCTTCCAGCTCTTCCCTCCTTCAGGTTTCTTCCCATAGTTGTCCGGCTACTTCTCCAATCTCCTCTTAAGGACTTCCCAAGCATGCAGTTAAGTCACCATCACCACGGAAACTATTCAGAGAGACTTCTGGTGGAGACACTGGGTGGTCACTCACAAGGCTGGGCAGCCGCAGGGGACTGAGCAGGGTGTGGGCCAGGGATGACCGTTGCCTCATTTGACCACCCATGGTCTGAGTCATTACCACCCTCTCCAGCCTTCCAGCTTCTCCTTGTCCTGCCATCTTTTTTCCATCTAGCAAGGACTCGATGGGACTATTCTTCATGCTGCTGCTGAAGGTCAGTGTCATCATCCACACCCACCGCGGTCTTGCTCTGAAGATCTCTGTCATGCTGTGAAGTGAGTCAGACATGCTGTGTGTCCAGCACCTGGGGAACTTCAGAAGGCAGATTTTTCTCTCTTTCTTTGAGCAAGTCAGCCATGCCCTCTAAGGAATACATGCTCATTCCAGTTAGAGCTGCCAAGCAGAGGGGTTGGAGCCACAGAGGACTGGCCTCACCTGTGGGTGATGGAGGGCCAGTGTCAGCCTTTGGCTCAGTCTTGGCTTGGGCTTTTGGGTCCACCTCACCCCAACCTGAACTCCTTTGGGCTAGCTCTTCCCCTTGTCTTCTTGAGATGCCACTCCTCACTACAAAGACCACCAGAGCAGTGCACACCAGGACCTGCCAGAACCCGAGGGCTCTTGGCATTTACCCCAGGCTTTTGAACGTCACCAGCAGAACAGCCCATAGCTGGTCCAGGACCTGCTGTGGGGACATTTTGGGGCGGGCAGCGGGCCCTCTGTGGCTCTGACGGTCTCTGCAGTCCTGTCTCCACTTGCCAGTGGCCTGTGAGCCACAAGTGACCTCAGGAGACTGTATGGATTGTTCTGTCACTAACACAAACAAGTGCCTGGCAACCAGGGCAGAGTATCTGTTGGGGTGGGGGAGGGGAGGCCACCCATGATCTAGGAAACTTGTGTCCCTCACTTTGCTCTGCAAACGGAAAGTGACATTATTTATCATCACTCATCACTGTGGAAACAGCTCACAGCAATCGGTATCTGGGGACACTCCAGGCCCCACCTGGCCCTAAAGCGCAGCTAGAAGGTCAGAGCTGGCCCCATGAGAAGATCTGGACACAGGCCTGTGTCTGCACATGTTCCTGATAGGGCAGTATGGTTGCCCCTTCCCTGGGGGAGGCCATTACCCTGATTTAAAGTTTCCCTTTGCTGTAGGGAAGCCTGGTCCTGCCTACAAAGGGCCCTGGGACTGGCACCTCTGAGGCTCCCTCTTTCCTTGTGTTTGGTCAGTGCCGGCACACAGGGCCACAGGAATGAAGGGTCTCTCCAAAGGTGTCAGCCAAGACACCTGGACTTCAAGTGTAAGAACTGGAAAGAAATGGACTGGAACAGGCAGGCTCTTACACTTTCAAAGAATTTCTGTGGATCCAGTTGGGTCCCATTCGATCCCAGAGTCCTGCATGTGGCCACACAGCTCTGGGGAAACACAGAGGCCTAGGTCCCTTCCCTCATGTGGCCCTGCCATGCACAGCTCATGTCTCCCCAGGTGGACCCATGGACAGTCTCCAAAGTCATCTTTAGAAGGTCCATCGGAGGCCTCAGGGCACCACCTTGGACTGTGTTAAAATGCAACTCACTCTTATATATTTCTATGGATCATGGGATCAGGGGCCCAATGCCAATCCTTGGGAGTCCCCATGAGAAGATCTGCCCCAGAATCTTTACTATAGAGGGAAATGGAAGAAACATCAGCCCAGGCCAGTCTGGAGGTCCTTGAGGGCACAGGACTCAGGCTGCAGGAGGCTCATAGATGGAGAGAACAGAGAATCTGACCAGCACGGTGGTTTCAGAGAGGAAGTGGCTAAAGGAAAGCTATTTCTTTTTGTATTTTTCAGCATATACATATGCATTTTTTGGTCAGTTTTAGGTTTTAAGAAAACCTTATTAGAACATAGTGAGCATTCTCATATAACCCTTTGCCTCTCCACATACTGGCCCTGTGATGGACATCCTGGAGTCCATAAATTATATATAGTATGTTCCCAGGCCATAAGAGAATTTAAACTAGAAACCAATAACAAAAAGATATCTGGAAAATCTTCTAATATTTGGGAACTAAATTATATGCTTCTAAGTACATAATTGTTCAAGAGAAATCAAAAAGGAAATGAGAAAAGATTTTGAGCTGAATAAAACTAAAACATAATAACTAGAAATCTGTGGGATTCAGCCAAACCCATACTCAGAGGGAAATTCGTACACTGAAATGTCTTTAATATAAAAGAGGAGAAAAAAAGGGGCAAAATTAATGACCTCAGTTTCCACCTTTGGAAACTAGAAAAATAAGGATACATTAAATACAAAGTAAGCAGAAAAAATAATAAAGAGCATAAACCAATGAAACAGAAGAAGAAGTAAAATAGAGAAAAATCAATAAAATCAAAGCTGATTTTTTTAGACAATCATAAAATTGATAAATCTCAAGTCACACTGATCAGGACAGAGAAGAGATAGGAGAAACACATTAACAAGATCAGGAATTAGGCCGGGCGCGATGGCTCAAGCCTGTAATCCTAGCTCTCTGGGAGGCCAAGGTGGGCGGATCGTTTGAGCTCAGGAGTTCGAGACCAGCCTGAGCAAGAGCGAGACCCGTCTCTACTATAAATAGAAAGAAATTAATTGGCCAACTAATATATATAGAAAAAATTAGCTGGGCATGGTGGCACATGCCTATAGTCCCAGCTACTTGGGAGGCTGAGGCAGCAGGATTGCTTGAGCCCAGGAGTTTGAGGTTGCTGTGAGCTAGGCTGACGCCACGGCACTCACTCTAGCCTGGGCAATAAAGTGAGATTCTGTCTCAA
>VSMD01137239.1:0-10511 GCA_008750895.1 Mirza zaza | reverse complement strand
AAAACAAAAAGTCCAAACATGTCATATATGGTTCATACAAGTCAAAATAAGGCACCATGGAGGAAAATTTATTTTAAAAAATTTTATATGTGATCAAGTTGGCTTTAATTAAAAGGGAAACTTCTGGTTAAAACAACAACATTTTCTATTCTCAATGAAAATGTTTTAACTGATGGACAAAATACATTTAAAGTTCAGAACTTGAAGGATCAATCTGCCACTATAAAATTAAAATACAGAGTTTGTTAAACTTTCTATTTTTTGCCTAGGAAAACTACAGCTATGAGTATTGAGATAAAGCTCACTAAATCTCGTTTTCATACATTCGAGGCCAAGCAGGGACAGCCAGTTACTCATGCAAAACTGAAGAAAAAGAGAGGTAAAAAGAGCCCTTGAGGTTTGGTGATTCCTGTCCTGCTTCTACTCTCACTATTAAAACCATCCATTTTCAACCCCTTTTCCCCTTTCGTGACCCAAATAGACTCTCAACTCAGGTAGGGACATCTCAACCTGCATGTCCAGCAGAAATCAACTCCAGAAGATAAGACCTCCACCCATATTCCCTAGATTTTGAGTTCATTAAACAGAATTTTTTTACCAAAGAGAGGGGGAAACGAAAGGTGGTCTCACTAATAACCTATCTAACAGAGAAGACTAAACCACCAAACGGAAAGTAGGAGAAATAAACTCACCACACAACTAAGCTTTGTTTAATTAAAACACGTGTGGCCAATTGTTATCTCTGAGTTCTTTCTCAGCCTTGAAAAAGTTCCTGAGCGGACAGTAAGTAGGAGCGTAAACTTCCCCTGCTTCCTCAAGAAGAGACAGGCCCAGGTGCCTCCCGCTATCAAGAAGACAGAAGAAACTACTTTCTGCTGCCAATCTGCTGCGTGAGAATCAGAAAAAGCCAACACAGCAGCTTCACAGCTGCTTTCTATCAGTCCCCTAAACAGAGAGAGAGAAAAAGCCATTTCTACCCTTTTAAAGCGCCAACTTTCCTCCCTCTGTGTGTCAAATCTCTCTCTCTCTCTCTCTCTCTCTCTCTCTCAGGAAAATAAACTTTTATGTTTATATATCCTAATCACTGTCTGAAAATTCTTTCTCCCGTGTGTATAGACTTCACACCCTAACAACTTCCTGGAGTGTGGGACTGTCTGCTCTCACCCTTTTGAGAGGAGGAAAGCGAAGCCAGTTGTGGAGCGTGTCAGGTGAGGTGTGAATCTGCACCACTCACATCATGAGGAACCACTGAGGCAGGGCATCCCAGTGGAGACTGAGCCCGTGTTCACATTCTCTCTCCCTCCTCTCTCTCTCTCTCTCCCTCCTCTCTCTCTCTCTCTCCCTCCTCTCTCTCTCTCTCTCCCTCCTCTCTCTCTCTCTCTCTCTCTCATTTCCTCCCTCCCTCTGTCTCTCTTCCTCCCTCCCTTTATCCCACCCCTTCCCCCCTTTTCTCTCTCTCTCCTCCCCCCTCCCTCCCCCTCTCCTGACAGTGTCAGCAGGAGAGGTGTCAGGTAGGCAGCCTGAGTAACTCGCTATTGAATATGGACAGGCTGCACAGCTTGGAGAAGGAGTCGGAAAACTGACACCCTCCAGAGCAGTTGAGCCCAGCCCTGCTGGCTCTCTGTGAAAGGCTATTTCTGTCCTTCCTGCGTTCAGAAGGAGACACGCCAGGCCGGTCTGATAAATGCCCCTTTGTGCCATAAGGGTTCTCATCAACTCGTGAGATGCCCTCAGCCAGACCCAGCTACACGCTGCCCCAGCTTCTGCCCAGCAACCGGCCTGCGGGGGCCTGGTTCCCTGCCAGCCAAGATGCCATCAGAGCCAGAGAGGGGAAACGTGGCATTTTGGGAAGCTGCCCTGGAGGCTGTGGCTTCTGCACAGCACAGGCGACATCCACGGGGTGGACATGCAGCCACTCCATGGAGAGGCTGGCAGGTCACAGAGGCCTGTCTCAAACACGGGGCCCGGCACTGAGTGGTGTGACAGCTCTGCCTCTCGGGATCCACTGGCAGCCTGAGCTGCCCCACCCCTGCCTGGCTTCGAGGGCACACCTGACCTCCTACCTGCACTGGTGGGGACCAGGAACGGTCCCAAGGACCCTGTCACACCCCAGACCTCTGCGTCCATTTCCTGGGACTAGAATATCTCAACTTCCAAATCCTTCCTGTCAGCTTAGTTAAAAGGAAGGAAAGAAACCAGAGGTTAGCCGGAAATGCCGCATGCAGGGAAGCTGGGAAGGAGAGGCGGTGGCCGCCGACGTTTTCAGACTGTGAAGCACAGACTCACCTTCAGAGCGGACAGACAGTGGCCAGGGCGGAAGGCAGAGGGCAAAGGGCAAGGTTAAAGTTAAACCCGTCTGCTCCCTGTCCTGGTCATTATTTGCACTCTTAGCAAATGTCACCTAGGACCACTGCTTTTCAAGGTCATTGTCCCACAGACCAAGACAAAAAAGACACTTTCTTACTTGGTGGACTAAATGTGCCCAACCTCTAGACTTGACCTTGTGAGGATGTCACCAGCCTGGTCACAGTGACCCCAACCAGCATAACAGCCCCTTGCGGCTTGGGACAGGATCCCTCTTTAGGCCTCTTCACAGATTTATGCAGGTAAAATAACTAAAAATGGTGTTTTGCTGTGTATTTGTTTCTAACATGCTGCCATGACTCTTGACTTTTCCACAGCAGAAGGACACCTGCCTCAGGCTGAGGGACGACAGGACAGAGGGTTTGTGTGAGGCGCTGGGCACGGGCGAGGATGGCTGTGGCTGGGAGTGGGACCCCCAGACCCGCAGCACCAGCACCCCTGGGACTGGGGGCCAGCAAGCTGCACCCACCAGGGGCTCTGATGTGCGTCCATGTTTGGAAACTGCTGGCCTGCCCAGAAGCAGGACAGGAGAAACCCTTCCAGCTGTGGCTGAGGGTGTTGTGTGGGGCTCATGGTTAAAGGCACAGGCTGACCGCTGTCCCCTCCCTGCCACAGCTCAGGGACAGAGTGGGGAAGGAGGGATCCATGGCCTGGACCTGAAGACCCTAGTGCCTGTGGATGTTTGCAGAGGGGTCAGCCTCGGGTCTGAGGTGGGCTGCGATTATCTAGGGACGACAGGGAAAGGCTTCACCCCGGCCATGATGTAGCTTCTGGCACCCATCTGTGGTAGGCAGAGGGTGCACAGGGTGGACTCAGGTGACCTGGGCTCAAATCTCAGCTCCCAGAGCCTCAGTTTCCCCACCTGTAGAAAGGGCACTACAAGTGAGATAATGCACACCAAGCCTGGCCCCTGGCATTTTTCAGCAATGACTGCTATTTCCATAGTGGCCTCTCGGTGGTGCTGTCTCCACTTCCTCATACTCTGGGGAAACCCGATAACTAGCTCTGGATGCTCTGGACAGGTGGGAAAGTGTCCTGGAGGCTGCGAAGGAAGACAGCTCCCCTTCAGCCTCCTGAGTCCTGGGGGTGGGTGAGGGGTGCCCAGGGGAGGGGCTAACGGTGCCCAGCAGAGGCTTGTGGACCGTGGGGGACCTGGTGGGGGAGGCATGCATATGTGGAGAGGATGCCCCTTAGAGACATCTGGGGGCTTCTCAGAGGAGGCACCCCAGGCTTGAAGCAGAAGGAGGGCTCTGGCCCTGGCACCGGGAGAGGGCAGACAGGGCCTGCTGGCTGGCTGTGTGGGCCCCACCGCCATCTGACACCGGCATATGTTGGTCCCTCAGTGACTGTGCTCTGAGTCCCGGGCCAGGCACTAAGCTTCGAGGCCCAGTCACTGTGGAAGACATGTCGCCTCGTTGCAGCCCCAGGGTTGGGCCCCAGCCCAGCCCCATCTCTGGACAGGCCAAGGCCAGCAGATGCAGCAGATGAGGCCAAGCTCAACCTGGACTTTTGGGAGAGGAAGGGGGAGGTACCTAGACTAGACCCAAATTGCCTGTGGATGTCCCTTGGCCAAACCACAGACCACTTGACCCGCCATCTCGCTCCCACACTCTCCGGCCCAGTGGCTTCGTGGCCTGAGTCAGCGGTCGATGTCAGGACCAAGAATAAGAGGCCCAGGCAGCCCCTGTCATTAGTGGTTTGCTGGGCAAGGGCTGGGCTGAGCCTACGGACGCCAGGGCCAGACGAAGGGGACGTTGTGGTCAGGCCATGCCCCGGGCAGCCACCTGGGTGGGGGGCACAGGGTTGGCAGCACCTGTGGGCTTTGAGGTGTCCTTCCTTCTGGATTGACTGTCACCGAGATGCTGGCCTGTTGTTTGGGGGGAGGGCAGACAACAGCCACACAAACACAAACAACGGGGTTTCAGGCACTGATCCAGGTGCACTCAGATGGCAGGAAGGAGCCGGCCACGTGGAGAACTGGAGTAGGAGAGATTCAGGTGGAGGCAATGGAGAGGACCGAGACCCCAAGGTAGAAAGGAGTCAATGGAACGAAAGACGGATGGGGCTGGAGTGAAGGGGGTGGAGGGGGACGGGGGCTCTCGTTACACAGGGTCCAGGAGCGAGGATTCTCATGGGAAGCCTTCAGAGGGATTTAAGCCAGCCAGCGACATAATCTGATTCACTTTTTCAAAATAAGTTTGAGATCAGCCATATCAGAAAAATAAAACAAAACAAAATTACAACAGCCTCCAAACAAGACAGAATGTTTTTTCTTAGATTGAAGAAGTCTGGAGGTGGGCAGCCCAGGGAAAGCCTCTGCTCCCAGCCTTATGGATGCAGTCTTCTGCTGTTTGAGGCTCCCAGGCCCAAGGTCTCCTCATGGTGCAATATGGCTGTTAGAGCTCCAGTCATTCCATCCACCTTCTAGCCAGCAGGTTAGAGGAAATAATGAAGAATAGCACACTCCTTCTGTTTAAGGTCCCTTCCCTAGTGCTGCACACACCCCTTTCATTGCCAGAATGTGGCCACCAGGGTACTCCTAGCAGCACGGAAGACTGGGAAATGCAGATCTGGTTCTGGGAAGCCATTGGCAGAGCTGGGAGTCAGCAGTCTGTGACTGGGGCAGAAAGGGAGAGTTACTTTCCCTGCCAATTTGCTCTGGTGCCTGGGGACAAGGGCTTTGTTGGACATGGATGCCCATGCAAAGTGGCATCTGCCCCAGCCTGGCCCTCAGGAGCCCCAGTGGGAGTGATGCATGCACAAAGCGGCGGGACAGATGGAGGGCAGGGGCAGGGTTCAACACGGGAAGCTGGGGCTGGCTTTCTGCTCCTCCTGCCTCCGTCCGCAGCGAGCCCGGCTCCCTCCACACCAGCCGGCCTGCTCTCGCCCGCTCTGGGGTGGCTGCGTAATATTCCAGGATGCGGATGGCTGTGACTCACTCAGCCACGCTCCTTTGGTGGACATACACTGGTTCTGGTCTTCGGTGGCCTTCTAAAGCCAGCTGTGTGGCCTGCGTATGCCACTTCCCCCGGAGGACAGCGAGAGATGATCACGCGCCTGCAGCTCACATCACCTGGCCCGTTACCGTCCTTGACCCCGTGCCTTCCACTCCCACTCGGCTCTCAGAGCGTGTGCTGTCCTGTCTGTACATGGGGAGGGTGGCACGGCACCTCCTCACAGGCCTGGCTCTCCCTCCTCCATCCTTCTACAAACAGGGTGGCCACACCGCCCGCCCGGCCTCCCCCGCCTCCTGGCTCTGTGCACTGACCCCACGGAGCTGTGGCCCTGGAGCTACCGGACACAGCCGTGCAGAACCCAGGGCCCACCCTGATGCCAGGTGACGGGCTCCTGCAGGTGGGCGGTGTGGGCGGGCCGCACCTGATGGCAGCAGTCCCACTGGCTTCCAGTGAGTTCCCGCTGCCCCAGGCTGACTGCCAGCGTCCTCCTCCTCACGCTCGCCCTGGTGCCACCACATGCGGGCAGGCTGTCGGGGTGGGCAGAGGCAGGGAGCTGTGGCGTGCAGAGCCACCTGCCTTTTGCAGCTGGGTCACCTTGGGCATGCCATGTGCCTTCTCAACCTTGTTTTCTCCCTCCGTGAAATGGGAATGGCATCCCTGCCTCCAAGCCCCTCAGAGAGGCCAGGTGCCAGCTGCTTTTGAAGGCTCCCTGTTCACGAAAATACGGTCTGCTGGACCTGCTAACATGTAACAGCTTGCTGCTTTCAGCGCATGTCCTCCCGATCTGAACGACACATCTATGCTCCCCACGGTAGTGGGGTGCTCAGACCACACTTAGTCCCAGCTCTTGGGACAGCGGAGGGTGAGGCAGAGGGGCCTAGGCCTCCAGTTTGCACCCTTGGGGCCTGCTCCAGGTGACAAAGCCCTTGCCAGTTCTCTGCCCACTAGGACCCCATTCTTGGTGAGATGGAGCCACCCGCTGGAGGTGGCTCTGTGAGGAGCTGGCTGGGATGAGACCTCCGTGGTCCTTACATGCCATCTTGCAGCATCCCAAGATGTGTCCCAAGCTACACAGCTCATCAGAAGGGGCAGATTTGAACTTGACACAACACTGGCCCCAGGAGAATCAACCAGAGCCCTGTGATGGGGGAGAGGGACTCGCTGAACCTCCCTGGGGGCAGGGAAGCAGCCTGAGACACCAGCTGACAGGCCTGGCGCCCTAGAGCAAACAGACAGTGTTTGTTTGTGTGTGCATGCTCATGCACACTCGCCGTGTCTCTCTGCTGAAGCACAGCCCACGGGGCTCAGTTGTCACCCTTGCCCACCCCCCCTGCCACCCACCTTCTGTGTCTCTCCTGAGGACGTTTCCCTCAGCTCAGGGTCAGAGTCTCTGAACTGGCCTTGGATGGCTCATGCGCTCAGCGTCTCCAGGAGACCTTGAAAGCAGTGGACAGTGGGGGACATGGTGGGCCACTGTCCCTTTAAGAGTTGTCCTGGGTCGGATCCAGCAGAGAACCAGTCTGGTAAACAGCTCTGGGCACAGCAGGGAAAACAGACGTTTCACAGGCAAATGAGGATGACACAGCAGACCGGGGTTCCCTCACTGCAGCAGGGCGTCAGGAGGACGTGGCCCTGCTCTGCAGAAGCCTTGACGCCGATGTCCTCCCAGCAGCCCCAGGAAGAGCACGACTCTACCCCCATTTACAGCCGGGGACGCCGAGGCTGGGAGAGGAGATTCCCAATGTTACGCCACGACCTTCCTGGCTTCCTCTTGAACATGGGAGTAACCAGCCCCACAGCACGACCTGCCATGCGGCCCAGAGAGACAACACGCTCGGGTCACCTGCGAACCTTCTCCCCTCTCACCCTTGGTGCCCACCTCCTCCCCTGCAGCCCTCGGGGCCCTTTCTGGCTGTAAAGTGCTTTCTCTGTGGCACCCCCGCCCCCTAGGAGTGGGCCCTTGTAGGCCAGCGCTGCCCCCGGGCTGGGAGCTTGTCCCATAGGGTGAGGGGTGGGGACTGTTTTGTGTGGATGATGCCAATGGTTAACTCTTGATTTCCGGGTGCTTGTGAATAACCAGGTGAGCCGACAGTGGCCTGGGTTATGCGAGAACAGTAACCACCATCACAACAGGCCACCGTGCCCAGACGCTGCCCCCTCTCAGGCAGGGCTGGGAAGTGACAACCTGAGCCTCAGTTTCTCAGCTATGAAGTGGGCCAACAGCTCTTCCTTCACAAGAGGATCCCACTGGGAAGAGCTGCTCACGCCTCCTGTCCTGGTGGCAGTCCGGCCCAATGGAGGCCTGGTGGCCTGAGCTGGGGACTATGAGACTTGGAGGCTGTGATCAGGAGGAGCTTCCCTGGCCTCCCAGGCTGTTCCCTGCACACCCTTGACCCCCAGGCCCCCAGATGGGCAAAGTACCAAAGGATGAGAATACAGGGAAACAGAGGCCAAGCAACCAGCCCCCATCACTCAGTAGGTATGTGCTGGCCTGGAATTTGGCCAGGGCTCTGGGGCCCCCGCTGCCCCCAGTGTGCCCCTGCCACAGGTGGCATGAAAGTGTCCACAGGCCAAAGCAGGGCCTCGGCTTGGTGTGATTGGAAAATCCCTTTTTCTGGAAAATCCCTTTTTCTGAAAAATCCTTCACGGTGACTTGCACTTTTTATGCCTTTGGTTTCACTTACAAAACTCATCCCCTCCCCCAGCCGGGGCAAGACACTGGGCAGGAGATGAGGAGCGTGGGGCCCTCACAGGAGAGGCAGCCACTGAGTTCACATGCATACCGGGTGGCCGCCCAACCAGCCTGCTGGCTGGGCAGACCCCACCAGAGGGAATGTCCAGTGAGGCAGGGGACAGGACAGACAGCCGCTGCTTAGAAGACAGTACAACCTCCTCAGGAGTTCTGAGCATGGCATCCTGGGCTGAGCACTCCTGGCTAGGCCTCTCTCCAGCTGTGCCTCAGTTCCCCCCATTAGGTGACGGGGAAATGCACACTTTCTGGGGCATTTCTCTGGGAAGACAAGAAGTGACACACCCAGCCTCTGTGCCTCTGGTTCACAGACTCGCACTGCCTTGTTCCAGCACCAGCACCTGGAACACGGTCTGGCATACAGTAGGTGCTCCATGATTGCAGAATAAAGGAATAAGCTAGGCTGGGGCTCAGGCCGCCCCAAGGAGCTGCATGGGGAGCTTGGACACCACTGCCTAACCTCTCTGCTTTTGTTTCTTTATGGGGAGGGGAAAAAAAGATCATGTTCACATGGCCTTGACCAAACTCCAGCCTTATGCTAACAGCACACAAAAGCACAGGCCGGGAGAGGGCAAGCCACCCGCCTGAGCCCACACAGTCACTGAGTCGCAGTTCTGGGGGGTAGGGCCCAGCGGCTGGCCTCCCCAGGAAGGGCGGGAGGATCAGAGGGGCCTGTGGGTCTGCTCACTACTTCAGGGCTTCAGTGGAGGCTTCAGCAGATACGTGAGATAACGCGGAAGTCTGGGGTGCCGCCCAGTACAGGTGGGCAGGTAAAAAGCAGTGGGGTCTGGAGTGAGGTCAGGGTCAGAAGGGGAGGACACAGTGGCCCAGCCTCCACCGCAAGCCCCTGCAGCGCGATGATGCCCCCTGGGGAGAGAATGTCTCCGCATCCCACCTGGCTTCCCACGCCTGGGAGAGGCCCACCAGGCCGTGCTGGGAAAGTACGGCTGACTGAGCAGGAGCTGCTCTGCCGGCCCCAAAGCCTGGCTTGAACACAGGGTGCCGCCGCAGGGCAAGGCGGTCAGGCCTCAGAGGATGCTCCAGCAGGCGGGGGGACGGACACCAAGGAGGGCCACCCCACGCTGACGCCCTGTGCGCCTCCCTCCTGCCCCTCCACGAGGCTGTGCCGGCTCCCAGGCAGGGACGCGGCCACAGTCGGGGAGCCTGGCCCCAGGCGCGCCGCTCGGTCGCGGTGTGCGTGGAGGGCACTGCGCTGGCGAGCCCTGGAACACCCAAACACCGGCAGCAGCGGCAGCGCCCGCTCACCTTCCTGGCGTTTGCGGGGAGGCCAGGGAAGGGCTGGCTCTCGGCCTCACTTTATGGATTAAAAGAGTCTACGCCACGACGTCGGCCAGGCGGGGTGGGGTGAGGGAAGCTGCCTTGCCACGACCCTGTGGCCAGGTCCCTGCGGGGCAGGGCGCAGCGCGGGCTCCTCTGCGGCCACCGCGGGACCGGGGACGGGCGCCAAGCCCGCGTCCCTCCAGGCGCCCTGCCAGGGCGCCTCAGGCCGGAGGGGGCACCGTCCCGAGCCCGCGCGCCCCTCCAGGGCCGTCCTCCGCCCGGGGGAGGCGGAGTCTGCGGGCGGCCGCGGGCGGCGGGGCGGGCCAGGGGCGGGCCAGGGGCGGGCCAGGGGCGGGCCAGGGGCGGGCCAGGGGCGGGCCAGGGGCGGGCCAGGGGCGGGCCAGGGGCGGGCCGCGGCCGGGCGCGCAGCCGGGACGGCAGCAGAGGCCGCCTGAACTAGGCGGTCTGGGCGGGCGCACCATGGACTCGGGGCCCGAGGAGTACGAGCTCAACGGCGACCTGCGCCCAGGCTCGCCCGGTTCCCCGGACGCCTTGGTAAGACTCCCCCGAACCGCTGTGTGACCTTGGCCGGCACCTCCCTCTCTGGGCCCCGCGCCGGCGGCTCCCCGGGCACCTGTGGGCACGGGGCCCGGGGCTTGCCGCGTCCGCACTGCGGGGTGGCGGGGACGCCTCGCCCCGGGCCTAGTCCCTGCCACCCTGTCGGGGGCCAGAGCGGTGGCTTCGGGTTCTCCGGCCACCCGGCCAGGTGAGCGGGGCGCGGCGGCGTGGGGCGGGCAGCCGCTCCCGCCCCGCTAAGCCGTGCTCGCTCTTGGCGTCTGCTGCCCCTAACCCGGCCTCCCCAACCTGCCGCACCTCCCTCTAACTTCAGCCTCGCCGCCGGCGCGCTGCCTCCTCCGCACGTTGCGCCCCAGGGTGTATGGAGAGGAGTCACAGCCTCCGGGCTCCAGGCCAGCAGCCGGCAGACAGTTACATCACAGTGCCCACACAATCTGATGCGTGCCTTGGCCGGGAACTGGGGACCCGCTGTGGCCCCTACTCCACCCTCCACTCACCTGCCTTGAGAAACAGACATCGCACGCAGCCTTCAGGGTGTCCACACACAGGCGCCGGGGGCCTGTGCAGAGCTTGCCCTGGTGGGC
>VSMD01137238.1:0-32859 GCA_008750895.1 Mirza zaza | reverse complement strand
GGTGCGGTGGCTCACGCCTGTAATCCTAGCACTCTGGGAGGCCGAGGAGGGCGGATTGCTTGAGGTCAGGAGTTCGAAACCAGCCTGAGCAAGAGTGAGACCTGTCTCTACTATAAATAGAAAGAAATTAATTGGCCAACTAATATATATAGAAAAAATTAGCCGGGCATGGTGGCGCATGCCTGTAGTCCCAGCTACTTGGGAGGCTGAGGCAGCAGGATTGCTTGAGCCCAGGAGATTGAGGTTGCTGTGAGCTAGGCTGATGCCATGGCACTCACTCTAGCCTGGGCAACAAAGCGAGACTCTGTCTCAAAAAAAAAAAAAATAGCTTAGTACACATTTAGAAAGGTTGTGAGGCTGGGCGTGGTGGCTCACGCCTATAATCCTGGCACTCTGGGAGGCCGAGGCATTCGAGACCAGCCTGAGCAAGAGCCAGACCATGTCTCTACTAAAAATAGAAAAGTTAGCCAGGCATAATGGTGCGTGCCTGCAGACCCAGCTTCTTGGGAGGCCGAGGTAGGGGGATCCCTTGAGCCCAAGAGTTTGAGGCTGTAGTGAGAGCTATGATGATGTCACTGCACTCTAGCCAGGACGACAAGGCAAGACTCTGTCTCTAAAACGAAAGACAGACAGACAGACAGAAAGAAAGAAAGAAAGAAAGAAAGAAAGAAAGAAAGAAAGGTAGGTCTGTGAGTCCCCCTACCCCAGCCCAACAACAACCTAGATGTTGCTTCTGTTACCAGAATCCTGAGTTATCTTGGCTGTGCTGTTTACCAGAGAGTCACTAAGGATGCGTTTATGTACTAGCAACGTGTCCTGAAAGACTGGTTTTCTGGCAGAGGAAACAAACAATCCCTCAAGATGGCTCATAAAGACGTGGAGTTCTGAAGCCTGGGCCGCCCCTGCCTGGCACCACCCGCCACTATCCGGAGCCCTGAGAAGGTGGGGGGTGAACGCCCGCCTTGGGGGCCGAGGCTTGTCCTCCCGACCCCTGCAGCCCTAGCCTGGGCAGAAGTGCCGTGACAGCAGCTCTGTAGTCAAAGGCAACACTTCTTCAGCCTTTGCTCTGAGTGCCACATGCGGTTGGTTCAGAAGATCTTACCAAATAAAAGGACTTGTATAATTTGTCAATTTGCAGTAACTTTTTTTTTAAAAGGAGTCTGTACTATCTGGTTACATCTGTTAGCGGCCGGCGTGTGTGTAACACTCGGCGCCAGCACTGTCTGCAGGCGGGGCGCGGGCGACGGAGGCCGGGTCAGGGACCCTTACGTGATGACGGAGCTTTGGGGCGAGGGAGACCCAGTTTAACGTGCAGGGGCTTCCTCTGTGAGTCATGGTCCGTCCGCCACCACTGTAACATCACTGGCAGGTCCAGGTCACTTCTTCAGGGTCTGAAGATGCAACTTAGCCTAACAAGGTGTGTGTCTGGAATCCCCGAGCGTCCAGGAAGGCCACCCGTGAGGGGCTCTGACTTGCCGGGGCACATGAGGCTGGGGATGGGGTGGCCCTTGGGGCTAGCGTGCGGTGGCCACCCACTGTGGGCAGCGTCTTACCTGGACTGAAACCCCGTGGTGCGAGTTCTCTTGGTCAGCTCTGCGGCCGTGCCAAGAGTGGGCCACTATTTTGGACGGCATATTCTTAAGTGATTACATGAAATTTTATATAGTTCCTTCTAATCATGTGAGAGAAAATAATCTTATTAACCTTCCTTTTAAGATTCGCTTGAGAAACGTGCCCCGTGCACTGTTCGGGCTGAGGAACAGACTTCTGAGAATGTGTTTGACAGCCATGACTTAAACTGAGAACTGCTGCAGGCAACACCAGCCCGCACGTTTCTCCTCCATTTTTAACATGGTAGTTCTATCCTTGTGGTTTGAAAATGTCTTTTCGATTCTGAGGATTTTTTGTACTTTCTGATTGCTGAACGACTTCATGGTCACTTCTCTGTGTGTGTCATACCTAGAAGTTTCTGTGCCAAAGCTCCGATGTGAACAGTGTGAAGCGGTGGGTGCTCTAAAGCCATCGTGGGGGGCGGTTGACGGGCACAGAAATGCAGTTGGATGGAAGGATAAGTTCTGGTATTTGATAGCTCAGAAGGGCATTATAGTCAGCAACAATTTGTTATATATTTCAAAATCGCTAGATGAGATTTGTCATGTTCCCAACATAAAGAAGAGATAAATGTTTGAGGGGATGGGTTTCCCACCTACTCTGATTTGATCATTGCACATTTATACAGGTACCAAAATAGCACATATACTCCCCAAATATGTACAACTATTATATAATCAATAAAGAAATTAGAAAGCCATCATTGAGTCTGCCAACATTTCTGGTGCTCACAGTGGCGAGAGGGTGTGACGCTGGCATTGGTGGGCAGAGCCCTAGGGTGCCACTGACCATCCTGCAGCTCCGCGGGACAGAGAATTATCCGGCCTAAAACCTCCGTGCTAAGGTTGAAAACCTGAGTATTGCACCAATGTAGACTTCCTGGTTTTGACAGAGTACTATTATTATAGAAGACAATTTCATTGAGACAAGATGAGTGAAGGATACATGGAAACTTTCTGTGCTATTCCTGCAATTTCTTGTGAGTTTTAAACCATTTTAAAATGAATTGTAATAATAACAACACAATTAATTGAAACATTTTATTTTATTATTTTTTTAAGCCCTACCACATGGAAGTATATAAAGCATTGGCAGACGCCACGCTGGTGAGGAAGTGACACTTAGCTACATGGGTTGGTGGCCCGAAGGGGCATTAGGCCCAGGCTCGGGGTACCCAGGCCAGCAGTTGCCACCAGCTCGGCCCCTGGCTAGCTTGTGCTTTCAAACAAGTCCCTTAAAACGGTGAGCATGCGTTTTCACACTTGCAAAATAGGGGCAGCAATTCCTGCCTAACTTAGATTGTTGTGAGCAAGGAGGGAAATTAGTTGTGAAGTACCAAGCATGCAATTGGTCTCAGCATCTTTCTCTTTTCCCTCTGGCCTCTGCCAGCTTGTTTTTACTGGTTTCTTTCTGAGGTTAAACATTGTCTGGCTTCATCTGAATGTGGGAAGCATAAAAGAATCTTCCAACTGGGGGAACAAATGACAGTAGCCCCAAGTGTGCCAGCAGGGGTGGGGAACCTGTGGCCTCAAGGCCACATGTGGCCCTCCAGATCCCTGAGTGCAGCCCTCAACTGAATCCAAACTTCAAGGCCACACTTAAGGACCCAGAAGGCCACATGTGCCCAAGGCTGCAGGTTAAGCTGCTCTTGTTACCTGCGCAGAAAACATGCCACTTGCTTCTTATTCACGTGCCCGGATGCTGTCTTACCTACTTTCTGTTGCATATAATGGAATATCTGAAACTGGGTGATTTATAAAGAAGGGAATTTATTTCTTACGGTTATGTAGGCTGAGAGTCCACGGTGGAGGGGCCGTGTCTGGTGAAGACCTTCTTGCCGGTGGGTGTCTGCAGAGTCCTGAGCTGGCGCAGGGCATCGGTGGCGAGGGCTGAGTGTGCCGGCTCACGTCTCTCTTCCTGTTCTTACAAAGCCACCAGTCCCACTCCTGTGATAACACATTAATCTATATTTTTTTTCAAGAGACAGGGTGGTCTTGAACTCCCAGCCTCAAATGACCCTCTGCTTCAGCCTCCCGAGCAGCTGGGACTGCAGGAAAGACCCCTGGCTATTCGATTAATCTATGAATGGATTAATTCATTCATGAGGGCAGAACCCTCGTGAGCCCATTGCTCCTTAAATACTGCCTCACTGGGGGTTAAATTTCAGCATGAGTTTCGGAGGGGACATTCCAAGCACAGCAGACGTATGTTGTTCTCGCATAACGACGTGCATCTGACACGTCCATTACATTTCCTTAAACGGCTTCTTCAAAGATCATCTGCCCTCCCTTCTGCAGCTTCCCTGGCAGCTTCCCTGGGGGCCTCTTGCTGGCGACTGTTCTTGACACTGTTGAGCATCCGTTCTCGGCCACCCCGGCATGGATTCTGTGGCCACCCTCTCCTGGTCCATCCTCTTCCCCTCCAAGCTGCTCCTTCTCCGTCTCCAATTTTTCTTCTGTCTGCTACCCTGTGCTCCAAAACTCTGCCTTTAACTCTCTGTTCTCTTGTAAAGATGGTGCAAATTCTCTGAGGGAAAACTGTGCCTCATGCCTTCGCTGCCTCCCACCGCGGCCCACTGTCCCTCAGTCGTGAGTTCCCTGCAAGTCCGCTCGTTCTTTGCCTGAATGCGGAGGGAGCTTGCGCCACGTGGCGGGCGCAGCCGTGGTGCTGATGGTGGTGGCTGAGACAGACCACGACGGGGCATGGCTCTCGTGGAGCTGGTCCTCAGGAAAGTCCGACAGTCATTCATTCAAGCAGGGTCTTGCTATGTCGCCCAGGCTGGCGCCATCCTCTTGCCTTGGCCTCCCCAGTAGCTGGGACTACAGGCATGTGCCACCTCACCTGGGTTGACCCTTTATTTACGTGGACAGCTCCACACCTGTGTCTATAGACACATTCTCTGCACTCACATATCCGTCTTCCTTTCTTTGCCAAATCCCAGCCAGCCGCACACATGTCAGGAAATGCCATTTTTGCTCAATAAACTTGTGCCTTAGCATCTCCAGGGCTGGCACCGTGGGAGTCTGTGGCAGGAGGAGGAGGCGTGTGCCTCTGCTCTGCCTCGTGCTGACCGGCACTTCGAGGGGGGAGGGGGGGTGCACACAGGCCGCCCCCAGCAGGGAGCCGCTTCTCAGTCCAGAGCCCGGCCCTCCGCCCCGAGACAAACCTGTTCTCGCTGCAAGGATGTCTCGACACAGCCGCAGGGTGCACTGTCGCTTTGCAGACCTGTTTGGCAGCATCTCCTGAAGCAGAATGCCCCACGGTCAAAATTCCACCTCCGTGCAGAAGGACGGACAGACGTGTACCAGGAGACGCGTAGAACATTTATCGTGGCGTTGCTCGCGCCAGGCGAACACTGGGCGCGGCGCCGGCTGCAGCGCGGCCAGCACGCGGGCCGTTCACGCCCGCAGAGGCCGGTTGAGGGAGCGCAGTGAGGGAGGTCCAGATGCACTCGGCTCCTCTCGCATCACGCTGGGGTCTGCACCATCAGCGCCCGGTGGGCAGGACCCCTGGTGTCCCAAGTCCCGCTCCTGCTGGGGGCCGTGGCTGATTTCAGCTTGGTGAGACGCTCACAGGACGCGCCGCCCCTGGCCGGGATGCTCTCCCTCAATGCTGCCTCTCAGTTAGGGCTGGGCTCGGGACTCCTCTTCTTCGCCCCTGGCTGCCGGAAGGGCTTTCCCTGCGCATGTGGCCCCTTGCCCGACTCCTCAGTGCTGCCTGCAGTGACCTGCTTGGAGGCTGACAGCTGTTGTCCACACTGACCAGTGGCATCGGCTCACCTCTCAGAGGTCGAGGGTGGTCACGGCTTTCTTCTTTCTCTTGGATGAGTAGGGGCCACAAGCTGGGCAGTGTGCTTGCTTTGTAGACTCACTTTTCCTTGGACTTGAAGGTGGAAATATAAACTACACTGAGATACCGACTATAAAACCGATTTAGACTCTTACACTCAGCCGTGTTGTTCACCATAGCCTACACCAATTATCAAGATGATGTTCTGTTTCTACTGATCTTCATATTTCTTCCCTTTTTCTGAGATGGGGGTCTTGTTATATTGCCCAAGCTGGCCTCAAACTCCTGAGCTCAACAGATTCTCCTGCCTCAGCCTCCTGAGTAGCTGGGACAATAGTGTGTACAACTGCACCCAGCTTTTCTTCCTTCCATCCTTTCTTTCTTCTTCCTTCCTTCTTTCCTTTCTTCCTTCCTATTTATAGAGTCTCATTCTGCTGCCTGGGGTAGAGTGCAGTGGCATCATCATAGCTCACTGCAGCCTTAGACTCCTGGGCTCAAGTGATCCTCCTGTCTCAGCCTCCCAAGTAGCTGGGAATGGTGGTGTGTGCTAACACACTTGGATAATTTTTCTATTTTTTTATAGAAATGGGGTCTCACTTTTGCTCAGGCTTGTCTCAAACTCCTGGCCTCAAGTGATTCTCCTGCCTTGGCCTCCCAAAGTGCGAGGATTACAGGTATAAGCCACTGTACTTAGCCGCTACTCCTAATTTACAGCTGAAAAACATCGAGTGTCGGAGAGGCTGAGTAATATGCTGGGAAGTAAGAGACTGAGTTGGATTCGAACCCAGGGCAGCCTGACCCAGATCCCTTGCTCTTAACTACACACTGCTGCAGCAAAGACAAACATGGAGAAAACAACGTATCTGGAGGTCATCCCCTGGCAGGACATTTTGCTTGGGCTCCTCCTCTCCTCCTTGGTCTCTCCTGAGGATACAGCCCTGGACATTTAGACCTCTTAATATCTGGACCAGAGGCAACCTCCCTCTCCTTCCTACCACGGGCTTGTGACCGGAGACCCAGGTACCTACCTTTTCTCGGGGACTGACCAGGTCCACTTCTCTGTGGGGAACTTACATCCTAAAAAATCTGAACTTACTTGTTGCAGACCTCAACATGGCCTCATGTTTTAATGAAACTCAGCGTGTGTCCATGTTCCAAACTGCAAGTTGCAGAAATTAGCCCCAGCCAGCTTGAATAAACAGAGGACTTGGCCGGACGGATGCCGGGCTATTGTGTAGAGTCTCCGGGCTGCGGGGCTGTCCCGGGCCTGGAAGCCAAGAAGCGTGAAGCCCGTGGGAACCAGCCGGGACTCTCCGCCTCGTCCCGGCACTCTGCTGCTGCGTTCTTCTGTCCCTGCAGGCTGGATTTGTCCTCTTCTCGGTCCACACGATGGATGGGACATGGCTGCTCCCAAGTCTATGCCACTTGGGCTTCAGCCAGCAGCCCAGATAGAAACAGCAGCGCTCACTCCTAGTTCTGAGTTTCTAAGAGACGTCACCTGGCCTACTGTGGGTCAGGTGTCATCCTGCCCTGTCAGCTGTGGTCGCCGGCGGGGGTAGGACCATGCTGTGAGGGAGGGAAAAGGGCTCTCATGAGCTGGGCCGATACCCCGGAGTGTCTCTGCTGCAAAGAAAACTCTGTGAAATACAGGCACACAGCCGTGCAGCGAGGTAGGTGCACATAGGCTTGTGTTTGTGTGGCTGCCCTGCACCTGCTTAGTTCAGGGAGGGGCAGCCCCACCCTGCCAGTCTTCAGGATCACAGCCTTGGCCATCTCTGCTTCTCCTCTGCTCTGTATTCTGTGTATCAGCCTCTCACCAAGTCCATCATTTGGAAATGACATTTGGATACATTTTTCCTCTCCATCCAATCCACACTGCCACTGTCCTCTGCCAGGCCAGTCCCCTGGTATCTCAGTGCCCGCACCAGCTCCCTGCTGGCTCGCCCCTGCCCCTGTCTCTGGACCAGCCGCTCCGCTGCACAGCACATGCCCTGCCCAACAGCGCTCTTACCCGCCCAAACCAACTCGCACTCCTCAGCCTGGCATTTGCGCCTCAGGCAGCAGTAATTCCTTCTTCTTCTGGATCTTACCCTCCCGCTCCCAGCCCTACTTCATCTGCACCTGGCCTAAGTAGCTTATCGTGGACCTTGTAAAGCTATTTACATGCATGTCTTCAGTGCTAAACTGGTGTGCAGTTAAGGGAAGTTTCCATGTCTGGTCTAGTTCTTCATCCCCTGTCTGACGGTCTCCTGAAGAAAAGATATAGCAGCTACAAGTTTTTTTTTCTCTTTCTTTCTTAGTTTCAAAGAGTTTATTTAAGCGAAGAGCATAGGATGGCCATTCTAGGATGCACAGACTCTAGAGAAACGGGATCAGGGCACCAAAGTTAAAAGTTAAGTTCTTGCTTATAAATAGAGTAAGAAGACAAACAAATATTGATAGAATCACACCATTTTTTTTTTAATTCAAGGCTGGTTAAAAAGTACAACAAATTAGTTATAGTTTGTTTTTTTTCTGTATGCCTAGTTTTCTTTATAGCTGGTTTTCATTTCTTTTTCAATTTAAAAGAATCTATTTAACACTTCTTCTTTAGACGGTGTGATAGCCATGAAATCTTTCTGCGGCAAAGGTAGGAGGGAGCTATCGGCCACTGCTTGCTGACTCCATATCAAATAGGGTGAAAACTGTGTCGTGCACATAAAATCCTTACAGCAACCCTGTTTTGTGGAGAGGAATCAGAAGTTTATTGAAGCTACCTAGCCAGGATCTCACTGCCAGGAAGAGGCAGAGAGAGAAGATGGAGTGACTGCCTTCCAAGGCTGTCCATGCCTGGGGGCTACCTCATCCACCTGTCCTCATGTTCTCAGCACGAAGCCTCTGTGAACCAGGATTCAGGCAATACCCCAAAGTCAGCTATGGCCGGGCTGGAGTTAGGACCCTTGTACATGAGCTGGTGACAGTTGCCAGCTCAGGCTGTCCCATCCCAGTGTCTTCATAATACCCATGGCACCATTTTCCCTTTCTCTGAGTTTTTTAAAGAAATGTTTTCTTTTCAGTAGTCTGAGTTACTGAGATATCTTTCTCCACTTTGGCCAAGATTCAATTTATAGAGTACCACAGGAAGTGTAAGGCCAGGTTTTAAATATTTTAATGCATGCTAAAATTTGGCAAATTAATAATCCTAAATGTACATGCTTGAAGTACGAGTGGAAGAGTATATTAGGCAACTCTTGACAAGACTCTTAGCATTAACTTTATAGTCCATGATCATATGTCCGACATGTGCTGTGTCTATCACATATATGATGTAAATGACATGCACCTTTAAAAACCTAGAACCAATTATATTGCTATTAAATGGTCTCTGTATTCAAGACAGATGAAGTTGCGTGGATTCACTAGGTAATTGGTAGCAAGTTCTAGTGAAGGGCTTTAACAATATTCCACTGATATTCCCCAAGTAAATAAAGTAACTTTCTGACGGAAGAAAAAAGTTTCTATTTGTACCGTTGAACTAAGAAAGCTTCTCATTTTACCAGGAAAAGAAAGCAGACCATTTCTAGGAAGCTAATTTCCTGCAAAGCCAGCCTCTCCCTGCAGTCTGGCTTCCCTGGGGATGTGCAGTCAGAATGCCTGATGATCACCACGGCCACGCTGTGCTCAGCACAGACACGGTCGGCCTGGGACCAGCTGGTCAGAACGACTCCAATGTGTGCAGTTCCAGCTCTATTGGTGTCAACAATTTTCTGATCTAATTTCAAGACTGCAAGACACTGACTCTGCTGTCACCTCTGTGGTGTCGACAGCCCCCAGGTAAATACCGTTGATTCATCTCTGAGAGTTCTCCTTCTGGGTTCTCTCTTTAGGGTCTGTGGACTTAAAACTTTGCCCTTAAGCAAAAGCAATAGCATCTGTCCTACTCCCCAGAAGGATATCAACCTGAGAAGCAATTGTCAACAATGGCTCCCTGAGGTGCTAATAAGGGCTGCAGGAAGATTGAAAAGTGAAGATCCTATTGTTCTCAGAGGTGAGTTCAGCCACTGTCCATATAGATTTTAGGTAAACTCCCAAAAAAGCCGGCTGAATCATAAAGCATTGCTTTCTCTATCCATTTCCAGTTTTCTCCAGATCATTCTGTAACAGCTGGCAAACACTAGATCAGTGGAGAGGCATCTGTCCACTCCAAGGGCGAGCACGGCACACATCCTGTTGGCTGCTCCTTTGCTCACAACGATGGACATCCGCACGGGCGTCTCCAGCTTTGTCTGTGTGATCTCGCCGCGTGTGCGTCCCAGCGGTGCAGGCAGTGCGGCTGCTGCCCGCGGCTTCTGGGTCGTACCCTGGGCTACCGACGCGAAGCCACCAACACAGGTTCACTGGACCTTTAAGAATGTTCTTCAAGCAGACTGTGATGGCTCTCTTCAGTCAAGTTTGATCGTCTGGCTTCAGACCGTACTTGTCAGGAGACTCCTTGTTGCAGGCTGTGGGCAGGGCCCCGGTGTTGGAAAGCTTTCCCTTCTCCTTGGGTTGTTACCTTTTCTTCACCTTCTGCTATATTTATAGCCTGGGCCTCAGTAACTGAATAACTGAGACACCCTTTAATCTAGAAAGCAATCAGCAGTTTGTATAAAGTACTTAGCAAAAAAAAAAAAAAAAAAGAAAAAAGAAAAAAGCCGTAGACTCTAGGCGCTGTGTTTGAATTTGAAGTTGTCTGAAGCCAGCAGGAGGAGACAGCGGCACACCGAGCCTCCTCCTGCTGGGTCTCTGCCAGGCCTCCATCTGCTCAGGTCCCCAGGCCGCTCCTGGGCTCCTGCAGCTCCCCCTCATCCCCTCACATCCGATCGGTCAGCAAGTCCTGCTCAGTGTACCTTTGCTCTTCTTTTCTCCTTTTGTCCTGTCTTGTTTCCAATGTCCACCCTCATGGGGTCCCGGTCTGCCAGCCCTTCTGTCTGCAGGACACATGCCACCTGTTCTTCCAGGACTTGTTCTCTAAAGAGAATGACGTGTACTCTGAAGATGCCTGTGGAAATGGCCCCACGCAGGAGACCCACAGTTTGGGCCAAGTTTGTCTACCTTCTCCCTTGATTTGCCATGTGGCCCTGAAAAAGTAATAAATTAGCATACTAGATCTTCTCTGTATTAGTTTGCCATTGCTTCATAAGAATCTACCCCCAAACTCAGTGACTTATGCACCAATTTATTATTTCTCACATGTCCGAGGGCTGGCGGCAGTGGATGACTAGGCTAGAGCTGGCAGGAGGCTCAGCTGACTAGCTCGTGCACCTGCAGGGCAGCCAGCGCTCAGCTGGGTGTCTGCTCCACGCCTCCCAGCCTCACTGGAACAGCAGCCCAGCCACGGCCCGTTCTCAGGGTGATGCGACTCTCCTTTCTGTTCCAACTGTCATCCTCGCAGGGGAAGTCTCCATCGCTGCTTGCCTGGATTACAATACCCAACCCCCCAGCCTCCCACAGTTAGCTTCTTGCATCCCTCCTTATTCCCCAACAGCAGACAGTGTGTCCTTTTAAAAATACAAACCTCATCCTGTATAAGACTTCCAAGTTCCTCACCATGCTGAGGCTCCCGGGCTTTCCGCAGTGTGGGCGGATCCCTCACCCTTGCTCCCTGGCCATGCGGGACTCCCTGAAGCTCCCTGCACCACCCCACACCGGGGCTTTGCCGTTCCTCCAGCCTAGAGAGCCCCCGTCACCCAGCCAGCTCCTCAGCGCTTACTCCTAGGCATCCCTTCCTCGGCTCACAAAGCACCTATGTATCCCCCTTTGTAACTTTCATCAGACCTGTCCTTTTCCTGTTTAACCTCCTGCCAGACCACACGCTCTGGGAAGGCAGGGGCTCTGGTTGCTCCCGGCTCCTGGCACTAGTTGGCTCTCAGTAAACTGAGTGGACAAATTTACAAGGGAGAGGGCTGCGGGCAAGGCCCTGGCTCTGCTCCTGATCGGAAGATGCGCAGGATCTCAGCTGCACACCTGCAGATTCGGGGGCTGCACTAGCTGAGCTCCAATGTCTGCCGGCTCTGGCGTTTGTCATCTTTGCAAACCTCAGCCAAGCTTGTCCCTTTTGCTCCAGGACGTCGGGTTGGACAACTGGCTGTACTGAGGGGCTGTGGACGAAGGGAGTCAGAGGTAACTGCCACTTGGTGCAGGTCAGGGCATCTCATTTGCTAAATGCTGATACTGGAAAATAATTTCCAGGCCCTACGCTGGATCCCCTCTTCAGCGCAGTCACACATTCTAGAGAGTTCCGTGGGACTGCTGGATGGTGCAGCTCCCCACCTGTCCCCTCACCCCACATCCCTTAGTTGGGGCCTAGTTGAGCAGCAGGAATGCTTCACTGTGGACACAGCAGGGATCGTCCCCATGGGAATGTCACTGTGTCCCGAGCTCTGGAGTCAGCCCTGGGTGCTCTGCACTGGGGAATCCCAGTGTGAGGCTCTGCCCGCCAGTCTCTGCGCCTCCAGTGTAGTGGAGGATCAAGACCTGTTTGTGGCTTTTTCTGTCACAGAAGTTTGATTTTTATCTTTCCACAGGTTCCAGATGCATAGTTAGTTTTATCTAAGTTACAAAAATTAGCTTTGTATTTTGAAGGCTTTGGGCATGTTCAAACCCATTCATGTGGTTTAGTTAGCACAGAAGCACCTGCTGTGACAGGCTGCAGGCAAGTGTGTTTGCTGGTGGACTGCCTCTCTGACTGGAACCTGGGGCTGGGGAGATGTCGCCTATGGAACTGTTATTTTACTAGCAATGTGACACTTTTAGGGGAGAGGTTCAAATCTGGATTAGGTTTCAGGTAGCAGCTGTTTGAATTAAGTATAAATCAGCCACGCCATCAGATGCTGGATGCCTTTGTTGCTGAGCGACCACAAAGTCCACGGACGCAGAGCAGAAGTGACCCAGAGCCACACACACCAGGGCTGTCCCGGCTCTGTCCCATGACAGCCAGCTGAAGAAGAGACAGATCACACTTTCCACATCAGCGACGTCCACTGTCTGCTGCGTGGCTATTCGAACGCTGCAGCTCCCAAGAGTGGACTGTTTGGAAGGTAATAGATCTAGAACCTACTAAGAGCTTCGTTAGTCTCACAGGTGCACAGACTTTATCCTGAAATCAAAAAGTGTGTTGCCAAAGAGAATGGCTGCACACACCATCCATTTTGAACGCACTGTCACAGCAAATCTGCGCGTGATAGCTGAGAGCGGCCGGCGCGGGCTCAGGGAGAGGAGGAGTCGGTGGCAGGCCAGGCGCTCCGCTCCCCGCCCCGGCCGTGAGGCGCGGTGAGGGGCGATCAGCTCTGCGGTGGCGTGACCCTGCCACAGCTATTCTAGCACCTGCAATATTCCTATAAGCCTGTTCTAAACCTTAACACATAAATATCGAATCCACTTAGTGCTGTACAGAAAGGGAAACGAGATCACTCTGACAGGGTCTGGGTCCCCTGTAAGTGCCCCAGAAGTTAGGGAAGTTATTTCATACGTTCTTTCTACATTTGGAATGAACGTGTTTCCAGGAATAAAAGCACATAAACAATATCTTTATTACCTGTAGCAGACGCAAAGAGCAGAGGGACCCCAAACTAGCTAACCATGACAAACACAGGGAGAGCTTTAAAAATACAGAAAAGCTGTTGTGCCTCACCCACTGCTGAGTCAGACGCCAGCAGACTCCGGCCTGCGTGGAGTCACCTGAGGGTGGTGTCAGACTGTGGCTTCTCCCTCACTAGGTGTGGGGAGGTGCTTGAGAGTCTGTGCTTTCAGCAAGCTCCCAGGTGGGGCTCATGCTGTGATGCGGTCTCGGCGTGTGTCCACACACCGGTCACCTGTGTCACTGTAGTGGGCCCAGGAATAAGCTGCAGGCTGCACCCTGTATCCCTGCACTGCTCCCCACCGCCCCCAAATCCCACTGGTGCTCGGACTCGCCTTCACAAAGGGTGTTCTCGGCTCATAGCTGGACGCTCCCAGGGGTGCCCCCAGCCCTCCGCAGGCCCTGCAGCAGGGGGAAATGAACATGCTTTCGTCGTTGCGATGGGCCCTCGGGAGACAAGCCTATTTATTGTCAAGGAGCAAGACACAAAGTCCGCGAACGCACTATACAGCGGTGTGAGCTACAGAACGGGGGTGGGTGGAGAGAGGCGCGACAATACACAGCATTGTTCTGAGCGCGCCCGCTCTTCACGCTAACACTGAACTGAGGGGGACGGCCGTGCTCGCTCAGCAAGGCTGCAACGAAAGGGAAACGTGACTCAGTCTATCAGCTCCCACAGGGCAGGCGGAGCTGGAGGCTCCCAAGCACAGAATGGATGCTGAAGGTGGTCCCCGGCTGCTGCTGGTGGCAGGTCCCGGCTCCTAGGTCTTGGGCTTCTCTTGATTCTCAATGATGAGCTTGTTAGTTGAATACAGTTGGCCAATGTGGACCTGAAGGTGAAGAAAACACACAGGTCAAGAACTGTGGGACTCAGCTCTCTGAGAAAGGTTGGAAAGCGTTTCAAACATTTACAGCACAAATGTCTGCTGTCATAGGGCTGCATCCTCTGGAATCTGCACTGTGGGGCCACGCTGCTCACCAGGTTTGCCTTCGCTAGTTCCTTACACCATCCAACTCCCACCTCCCTCACTGTGAGAAGTCAGATCCGCACACACTCCTCTCTGCAAGGCAGGTGGCTGCAGCCTGGGGTCTGGGGCTCCCTGGCCGTGGCTGCAGGCAGAGCCGTCACGCGTGCACGGCACCTCCTCAACTAGCAGGACTTCCTTCCTTTAGCACTGGCTCTTCCATAAGGAAAGGCTTTCAGCACATGCAGAAACAGGTCTGTCCGCGCTGGGGTAGGAGAGGTGCTGCATTAAGGCCGATGCGGACAACATTCCTGCCCCTGGGCTGAGGCCAGCAGTCTGTTCACACACCCCGGCCCTCTGTTTTTCCCACCCTCTTGTTTTTCAGGTGTCCTTGTTAGTTAAGTGTACACATGTTCCCGCTGTCCCAGGGGGAGGCTGGAGCCATAACCTGGGAATATAGCAGGGCTTTTCTCTAGAATACAGGGTCTCTGGCAGTTTTTCTCTAAAAGCATTTCCTGAGTGACACTTTTTCAGGAACAAGTAGAACTGGAGAAGAAAGGGCTGGGCATCAGAAAATCTATCTGATTTCAGAGTGGTTGGCCCTATCTATAGGTAATCTGGGGAGAGTAACTGCTCTTAAGTAAATGAGAGAAAACTCCTGAAGGCTAGAGCCCCACCCAGAGCGGCCACGACTCAGAATCAGACCCTCATGTGGCTCTCCGTCCCTCACACGGTATTCAAAAGGCAGGCCCAGGACAGGGGGACCATGCCATTGCTAAGGCCTGTGTTGAGGGCGGTGCCCTTCCCCCAGTGGCTCCCGAGTCTGAGTCTCCCCTGGCTGTTGGCTCGTCCCCCACCCCCTGTGCAGAGGCGCCCAAGGGTCTGCCTGCTCGGGCACCTAAGGACTAAGGACTGCTCCTATGGCGTGGAGGAAAGCGCAGGCAGGGGCGAGGCAGCCCAATCATCCCAAACGAAGGCAAAAGCAGAGCATGGAGATTTGCGGGGAGGGGTGATCGTGGGGGTACTCCGAACTATGCGTGAATTCCTTAATTTAAAAGCCCCGGGTGGTGGTGAAGGGAAACGAGCGCTTTTACACCATTCCCAACAAAAGTCAAAGCGAAGGGCCAAAGCGAAGGAGCGCTGTGCCTTCAGCCTCCCCTTCCCCTCCTCGTCCTAGAGGAGACTCAGATGCAAGCGGCCAGCGGACCTGGCGTGCTGCGTTTGACGCAAGCCACAGGCAAGGCTGGTCCTTGGACCACGCTTCAGGTAGCAAGGCCGGACCGTGTGAGGGCTGGGCTCTGCGGGACGGTGCCCAGCCGTGGTGAGGAGCGCGCGGACTTGTCGGGCCCCTCCTCCACAGTGTGAAACAGCTGCCGGCTGAGCTGAGGCCTACGCCCTGCTACAGAGGAGGGCCCAGGGCCGGCGACTTTCTCCCCACTGACTCTCACATGGTTTCCCTGCCGTGTATTAACCTCGACATACATATGGACCCCGATCCAATAGCATTCAGAGAAGAAAGGCGAAAATACCGATGATCCTTTAAAAAAATCATTATTTTCGCAGTGATGTCTCTATAGTTCAACTAGGTTAAGTACAAATGATCTTACGCAACAGCTCCAGTGGTTCAGTTACCCGGGGGCTTGTTTTATGTTTAATTCATCTTGGAGGGTTCATCAGGAACCCTTCTTAGAAGTGTCACCTGTTCCATGAGTGCTTGGCTGAGTTTATCATCATTTTTTCAAGGTTCTGGTGGTGGGTGGAAGTTATGAGACGGCATAAGAAGAACTATTTAACAGACTTGTTCAAAAAGGAACAGGCTGCCTTGGGAAGCTGTAAATTCTGTCCCTGTAAGGAGTGAAGTGAGGATGGAGAAAGAGATTATATGCCAGACAGAGCTGAATCAGATGGGCTCCCCTTCTGACTCTCAGCTTCTGTGACTAAAGGCACTGTCCATGGCCCTGGGATCCCCCGGGACACCTCTAACACCAGCTGGGTGGCCTCCGAGTGGCCCAGCGTTGATCCTTGTGTTCTACTTCTGACATGCCAGAAGGAAGGTGGCACCCTGGGAAGACCCTGGGCTGGGAGTTGGCAGACCTGGGCTGCAGCCTTGGCCCTGCCACCAGCTGCGTGAGACTCTCCACGTCCTCCCTCTGGTCTCAGTGTCCTTGTCTACAAAATGAGAGGTCTAGACACTACTAGGTAATCTTTATGGTCCCTTGCTGTGCCAGCAGTCTTTGGGCCCTCAACAAAGTTGGCAGATGTCAAGAGAAGATGTATGAGGTCGCTGAGCCAGTGTGGTGCCCACGTGGTGTGAGGTTCCTGAGTTAGTGCGGCACTTAGGTGGTGTGAGAATCCTTGGGGCAGGCGGTGGCAATCTAGCCAAGGGACCGCCGTTGCAGACATGGAGGGGAGCACGAATTCGCTGCAGCAACCGGAGGTGTGACTGGCTTCCTGCCCCTTCTGAAAGGGCTGCTCTCTTATTCCAACCATCAGCGCCCCCAGGCCAGCAGCCCGGGCAGCAAATTAGCGAGGCCTGGCCCCCTCTCCATAGCCCCTCCAACCATCTGTGTGTTCTGTGCGTGTGGCCTGTGTGAGCTCACATGCTCAAGTTCATGTCTGTCTTCCCTTCTGCATCCCTCCCTCCGCTCTGGGAGCCCCTCAAAGTCCTGGGAGACGGCAGTGCTCAGCAGACCCATGAGGAGTGAGCGAGAGAGGCAATCTGAGCCCAAGGCACTGAGAGGAAGCGGCTCTGCAGCAAAGACGGACTGCAGGGCAGGGCTGGCTCTTCCTTACGAGTGAAGGGGCGGTCATCTGCGGACACACCGAATCGGTGTTTGTGACCGAAAGACCCAGCAAATGCTGGAGGAGGCCTGGAAGGACAGCCCGCACCACCCGGCAGACAAGCGGTGAGTACCTCCTCCTGTCCCAGGCACTGTGAATGGGTGAGGCTTTCAGATGTGATTCCTGCCTGCAGGACTCGATTTGTTGGGAGAGTCACAAACTCCCGGCAGCATAATTTCTTTAAACTTTGGTAACATCAGTGCTATCTGTTAATGGCACCTCCCCAGACGATAGGGTCCTTGTTTCCACTTATTACAGGACATAGATCACCTCCTTCTCTGCGCTGACCTTTTTTTCTTATTCATATGGTCTCTCGTTAAAATTCACATTGTGTTATACAAATAAAAAAATGCACATTGTGCATTTAAGTCAGTTAGGAGTTGGTTTAGTTGTAATAAGAAACCCAAATAACAGTGGCTTTAAAAAGACAGAGGTTTATTTTTCTCTCACATAAAAGAAAGTTGGCAGTAAGGTGTCCAGGGCTGGTATGGTGGCTCCATGGCAGCTCATCAGGAACCCAGACACCTCCTTTCTGCCCCTCACCCTTAATGTGTAGCTCCCATATCAAATTTCCCTCACAGTGATAGATGGCTGCTGAGGTTCCAGCCATCTAGTTATATTCCAGGCAGAAAGGAGGGGGGCAGTGGAGTACCCTCGAGTGGGGGCAGCCCCCTTTAAAGGACTTTCTCAGATGCTCTGCCCAAGATACCAGGGGAAACCTCACTGGCCTCTTCTAGCTGCAAAGGCGGGTTGACACAGACGCACACATTGGCCCCAGTAAGGAAAAAGAGAGATGGATACTGGGGAGGCCACAGTGATCTCAAATGGTTTTATCAAATTTAGATAGCATAGGCTCACAGTTTTTGCAATAACTGCAACTGTACTACCCTGATGTATAATTTGTGTTATAAAGAAATCAACATCGGGTGGGAAAGTGTAGATAGAAAAGCAGCATTTTGGAAAAAGCACTGGACAGAGATCAGAAGATGTGGGTTTCAGGTCCTGCACGGATTGACTTCTTTGGGCTTCCAGGCGTCCCCACAAAAATGAGGGCAGAGATTCTTAGAGCATCTACACACGTCAGCCTTGATCTTGCGATGGTTCACCCCCACCGCCTGCACGGCATCCCCGTATTTCCCTGGCCCTCCTGGCCTCTATACCTTCTGCCACCTCCTCCATTCAAGCCGCAATCATCTCTCACTAACACTCTTACTGGGCCCTTAACTGGGTCCCCTGGCTATAGCTTTTCCGCTCTCCAGGCCTTGATACTGAGATAAGATGATCTTTTTAACTGCAGATCAGAGTCAGTCGGTCCTCTATTTTTAACATTTTAAGGGATCTCCATTTCCCCCAGAGTGAGTTTTGCACCTGTGTTCTGGCCATAGCCCACCTATTCTCTGCCTTTACCCCTGAACCCCACACTTCTGCGCCCATGCCCAGCCCATTTCTGTCCTTGACAGTCTCGAAGTCCAAACACACCAGGAGTGCACGCCCACTGCCTTGGCAGGTGCCCTTCCCTCTCTCTGGAGTGTGCTTCTCCCTCCCCAGCTCCAGCCTCGGGCGCTGACCTCCCATCCCCAAGGCCATCTCCTCTGAGAAGTCTTCCCTGACTCCCTCCGGTCTTCTAGATTCCTACAGTCCTGTGTGCCGCCCTCTTTGCTAGCACATTTCAAATCCTAGGGCAATTATCTATCTCATTTCTTATCCGTCTCTCCTCCTCTCTGACTTTTTTCCTGATGAAAAGTTTCCATTTATGCGGTGGCTCACACCTGTAATCCTAGCACTCTGGGAGGCCGAGGCGGGTGGACTGCTCAAGGTCAGGAGTTCGAAACCAGCCTGAGCGAGACCCCATCTCTACTAAAAATAGAAAGAAATTAATTGACCAACTAAAATTATATATACAAAAAAAAAAATTAGCCAGGCATGGTGGCACATGCCTGTAGTCCCAGCTACTCGGGAGGCTGAGGCAGGAGGATCACTTGAGCCCAGGAGATTGTGGTTGCTGTGAGCTAGGCTGATGCCATGGCACTCACTCTAGCCTGGGCAACAAAGTGAGACTCTGTCTCAAAAAAAAGAGAAAACTTTCTATTTGGTGACATATGCACTGAAGGCCCTAACTTCACCGCAAGGCAGTGTGGCTAAATCACACTCGTCCTCCATGAATATATACATATATAAATAAATGGGAAAAATGTTTCTAGAAGCGGAATCACTGGGTACATAGATATGAACACTTTCATGGTTCCTGATGGATCTTGCAAAACTCTTTTCTAGAAGACTTGTTTGTCCAACTGGCACCCCCCACAGGTGGCCTGTTTGAAGGCTTCAGCAGCACCTTTATCATGCCACAGAGCAAACGCGTTTCTCCCACAGAACTCCCCGTGCGAATGCTGTGCGTGCTACAGGCCACATCCTCTACACACTGGCTAGAACCAGAACACAGGATCCTCCTGTCTCGTGGCTCCCTGCTGTGTTCCTAAGAAAAGCCCCCATTATGACAGTCAGCATCGTATCTGTTTCTCAAAGTCCTCCAATCTAGAGGATGGAACCCGTGGGGGAGAGGCTCTCTCGCCAGACGTGCAGCTGTGAGGTGGAGTGATCTAGTCCCCATCAGCCCGTGTAAAAGGCTCCAGAGGAAATCCATAGAATGAAGAACTAGGGGACAATCTGAAGCGCCAAGTTTTAGGAAACTTGAAATCAAAACAAAGCAAAATTACAGTCCACTTTGAGAAGTATGAATCAGATCTTAATAATAATGTTAATGGTGTCAGGAGAACATAAAGATGCTCATCTTCCTCTCTATCTGGGACCCTGTGATGTGCACAGTCCTCCCTCTGCTGCCTGTTCACCCTCCGTGCCACCATACTTCAGGTCTTCCAACTTCTCTCTCCTGGGGTACCCACTGCACGTGTTGGGGCCACCTACGTGACACCCACGTGACCCCTGCACTGTAGGTGAGCCTGTCTCAGGTCCCCTACAAGAGTGTCAGTGACAGGGGAGGCCATGTTAGCTGACTTAGCTCCTTCACAGCGTAGTTTAGGATGGGGCCAGGCACACACAAGGTGCTCAGCAAGTACTTGGTAACGAAAAATATCAGTGTCTTGTGCCCCATGGTTACAAGGCTTTATGCCCACTGACTCTACAGCCCAGATCAGGAAGTGATTACACAGTGTTTTGGTTGTGCCTACTGGTGGAAATATGAAACCGATGAAGGTGAGTCAATAAAAGTAGTGATAGAACCATTTACTGAAACAAGATTGTTCACTGACTTTTGAGCAACATCAAATGATTTAAATTTGGCCCAGTAGAGGGCCGAAGGCCATAATCCAGGGCTATAAGGGATTAACTCAGAGCAATTACAGAAGAGGTAAGGGAAATATTCAGTTCACACAGAGAGGAAATATTAAAAAGTTATCTCAACAAGGGCCATAGAGTTGAGGCAATAAGTGTTTGTGTAACAGTTCTGTTGCATTTATTTGGGCTATAAAATGTGTCAGCACACAACGGGAGGCCGGCCAGGATCGATGCTGCTGTGCTGATGACAGAGCGTGCTGCTCCCACGCTGCAGGTGAAAGGGTCTGGTCAATGGGAATGAGCACGTACGATTAACAGCTTCAATTTACGGTCCCTCCAGAATCCCAAATTGACTTATGCAGCCACATCAGACTATCACTGTGCATAAATTGGTCATTAAAGCTGATCACATTTTTATTCTATAAAGTTTAGGAGCTGGCATTAGAGTCTATTAGAAAAATACACAGATTACTCAACTGCAAGTAGATGGGATGACTGGGTGGCCCAGAAACACTTATGAGCTCTGAGACTCATTAGACAAATAACCTGTTGGGGAGGAGGAAGCAGGATCCAAGAAAATATAATTGGGTACCGTGCATCAGGTCTTCACTGCCTGCTCTTCTGAAGCAACGCAGTCACCTATGCAACACATCTCCATCTGATTCAGGGTCCCAGGGGCTGGGCTCAGTCACCAAGGGAGTGGGTGGTGAGGAGGCTGGAGCGAGGAATGGACCCATACTGGGGCTGGGCTCCTAATCCTGCCTTTGGCACGTCCTGTCTATGTCACAGGGCTGCTACGAGAATGAAATGAGATGCCAAACATGAAGAAGATTTACCAACCACCCTAGCTGCTTCCTAGGACGCAAACACATGAAATGTCTCAATGCTGTTGGGAGGATTAAACAAGCACAGTGCTAGGCACATGGCAAGGGCCCATCAAATGTTACTTATGTGTGCAGCATTGTGCATGGCCTGTCTCTTTCAAGATGGATATCATGGGGTCCCAGACCTCAACCTCAATGATCTCAAGGGCCCGTCCCCCTCTAGCTGTAATTGCCTATGATCTGTAAAAATTGAATCCCCACTGTGTTGAGACGGCATCAGCAAAGCCTAAGCCCACCACCTGGTTTTGAATGTGAGCTTTTTGGGCTCGACTTGGGGACTGACTGCTGAGTCAGTTCTTTCCTTGCATCTGCTGCAGGGGCATGGCTTCCTGCCCAGGTAGGGCCCACGATGCTTCGAGCTGGTCAGGGTAGTCTGGTGTGAGAAGGAGGCGCCCGGGCGCTGGAAAGTTATGAGAGAGACGTGGACATCTGGCTTTCCTGGTGAAGCCAAGGGGTGGACTCTCACTGCTCTCTTTCTCTCAGAGGCTGGGGACCCACTGGGGACAGTGCTAAATCTTGCCTCTGGTATCATAATGATGGTACTATTACTATTAATGATGAAAATGCTATCGCTAGTAAAAAATAATGATGATGCTGATGAAAGTAACTGTGACATTTAATAAGCATTTACCTTGTACCAGGCACTATTCTAAGTGTTTAATTAATTTAAGTATTTCTTTTAACCTCATAATAACTTTATGAGGAAGGTATCATTATTATCATCGATTTATAGGCTTTTACAGGCAAACTCTATCTGCCCTGCTTTGCTTTCATTTCCATTTTTGGAAGGCGTGTACTTGCTCTGCTGGGCATGCTCTTCCATTTCACCTGTCAGAAGCCAGCATCCCAGCCAATCACACTGAAAACATAATGGGAAAAGACAATAGCAATAGTAACAGCAACAAAGAACACGCATAGACATAACCTTAGTGAGAAATGTGTGATCTTTAGGAAGAAACTAGAAAACTTAGAAATATCTTATAAAACAAATTTTAATGAAATGAGAGCTATACCATGTTCATGAAAAGATAGAATCATCTAAAAATTCTGATTTTTGCAAGTTAATTTATATTTAACACAATGATAATAAAAATCTCAACAAGATTTTAAAAAATACTTGACACATTACTTTAAGGTTTATTTGAATAAAAAGTCAAGAAAGAAAATTGTGAAAAGGAAAATCTTCAAGTATTTTCGAGATACAATTAAAATAGTATGGCACTGGCCCAAGGAGAGGGAAATTAACAGAATAGAAGAGTAACAAACCAGACACTGTTATGCAGAAGTAGTTAATACACAAAGTCATACTCCTGGGGACTTGGGGCTTAGTGTTAAAGGGCTGCTGTAGCTAGGACATGTCTTTGAAGTTTCCTATTGATCTCCATATAAGTGGTATATTCTGTTCTATAACATATTTGTGCTTATTTTAGTATAAAAATGTTTTCCTCACTGGGCACAGTGGACCATGAATGTAGTCCCAGCTACTTAAGAGGCTGAGATGGGAGGAATGCTTGAGCCCAGGAGTTTGAGGATGTAGTGTGCTATAATTGTGCCTGTGAACAGATACTACACTCCAGCCTGAGCAACATAGTGAGACTGTCTCCCCCACAAAAAAAGTTTTCCCTAAGTTGACAAGTAACACTGATGCTCCAAGAAGATGCACTGTATTTATCCTGTGCCTTTGAGTACCTTCTGATTCACCTAGTTCCAGAAGCATACTTTTAAGATATTGTACTTTCTTAAGAGAGCTACACTTGACAGGAGCTTTGAAAGGAAAACAAAACAAAATAAAACCAAAACAAAAACCCCCAACCTTTGAGCCACCAATACAATACATCTTTGATAGCAGAATTTCAGTTTTTGGCCTCATGTCAGATGGCCTGGGCCCAGCTACCACCTGCTCCTGTTCACCTACTCCACAGAAGTGAGCACATCTGTGTCCCTCCTTGGCTTACGACAAGGCCAGACAGCCTTTCATGCTGTTTCCAATTCATGCAGCAGTTCTTTCTGGTGTGATCCCAGCATGAAGAGTCACTACCACAGCCTTGTCATAGTCCAGTCACCAGCTATAAAAGCTTATTTGTCAAATAGCCCATTTTTATTATGCTTTATATACTTCCTACTACTTTTTTAAAGCAACAAACTGAAATGGGGATGCATGAATTTATATATAATTTTTTTAGTCTTTTCTGTGTAGCAATAAGAGGTATTATAAAACCCAAACTTATGAATACGGATCACATCATGTTCCTCTAAAAATAGCTCTCAGTCCACATGATCTTTTTTCTTTCTAGCTTCCAGTAGCTGGATTTCCAAAATATTTACATATAATAGCATAACATTACTAGTTTTAATTTTTCCAACATTTTATGCAACAGAAGACTGCCTCAAGGAATTGAACTGTAGCTCTGAAAATTCAGTCACCAATTAAATCCACTAATAGAGGAAGAAGGCAATTTCAAAGAAGTCACAGATGAATCTTTTTGTGCCCCTTCTCCCCATATACACTCCATCGCCAAATCCTGAATTTTAGATACTGGATATTCTCAATGTGCAGGGAGGTGGTGGGGAGTTGGCCTCTTATTTCCTGTGTTGTTGCTGGCAGAGTGAAGAGCAGGGTCATATCCCTTCCCTCCATCCCCTGCCACAGTTAATAATTAATGTGCTTCATCCTTGCTTGGAGGGACCAGTGAGAAACCAGGTGCCAGAGTGTGTACTCTCGCCAGCAGGACTACGCATCTGGTCTACGCCTATCGTCCTGGGTGATTACTGACAGAGCCCTCTCACTCCCCACGTGTCCTGGTTTGAACAATGAATTACATGGTTCCTCTAACTCTTACCCACGGTTCTCAGGGTTCTGGGACAGTCTGCTGTTTTACTGGATGTCTCATGTTCTGTTAAAAAAAATAAGCCCACTGTATGCCGGTCTCTTTCTTTTGCATTCCAGGCCATAATAGTAAAGGAAATGAAACCATTTTAATGATCTCAGAGAGCCCGAAGTTGTGGGCAGCCAGTAGCAGTTCCCATTCCAACAAGCCTTCTGTTTCCTCTGCAGGAACAAGTCCTTTCTGAATGGATACACATGTTAAGGCAGAGGTTCCTAATGAGGTTTGGGCACAGGAACCACAGAGTCTGCTTTTCAGGACATGTGTGGCCCAGGCCCCACCTGTGGCATTTCTCACTAGGGAGGTTGTGGGGGTGGGGTGGTCCGGGCATGTCATTGCTCCTTGCTTCTGATTGGCACCCCTGAACAAGAAGAAGTGCTCATCTAAGGGGATTCAGCTGAGCACTTACTAGTACTAGTTTTTTTATCCCAGTGGGTGAATATTTTTCTAAAAGAAAAAAACAGAGTAACTGTTTTCCTACCAGGTGCACTTCAGGTACAGTCTTTCTATAAGGTAGGGCCATGGACTACAAAACCAGGGTGGGGGAGGGAAGTGTCTTGGCACCTTACGGCATTGCCACAAGATGCCATCACCTGCTATAGAGGGAAGAGACTATCTTTCTCGCTCCCACACATGTGCCTGTTCTTCAGTGCTGCTGGGTGCTGTGGACGATTTCTGTCTGCTGGTCTGGACCCCTGCTCGGGGTGCAGAGACAGTTATGAAATAGGAGGCAGGCACTTGTTTTCCCATCATACACACGCGCCTGCCCTCCCTCCCCCATGTCTGATGGTCAGGGCAGAGCTGGCCACGTGGGGACAGCAGACACAAACAGCACCAGCCACTGGCAGGAGTCCCCTGGAGCTGGCGTTGAAGCATTGTGTAATCCAGGGTCCCTGAGATGAAAGCACTCAAACAGCAAACACACCGTGTTGCGTGTTAGCACCGCCGTAAGAGTCACCAGGACCTTCTTGGAACTGGGCAGAGCTCAGGACCCAAACGTCACAACAGAGTAAAACCTGGCATTTCCCTGGGATGGTGACAACGGAGCCCAGGCAAACCGCCAGAGGTAATGTCCCATCAGAGGTCATGCTCCTGTACTCACAGAGACTGAAGCTCAGCGTACGTGTGTCCCTGAACTTGGTGCTTTTGGTCACAAAAACCACAGCAGTGAGCCAGGATCTGGCCCCGCTATAATTAGCTATGAGTGATGCAAGTGCTTAGGCTGGTCCTTCCTGGGTGTGTGTGGGAGCATGGGCAATTGGAGGAAAAATTATTCTGGACATTGGCCTAGGCAGAGAAATTATTGCTAAGACCCCAAAAGCAAATACAACAAAAACAAAAATAAATAAATGGAACTTAATTATAAGCTAAAAAGTTTCTGCACAGCAAAAGAAATAACCAATAGGGTAAACAGACAACCCACAGAATAGGAGAAAATATTCACAAACTATACATCTGACAAAGGACTAATATCCAGAATCTATAAGGAACTCAAATCAGCCAGAAAAAAACAAATAAACCCATCAAAAAATGGGCAAAAGATATGAAGACATTTTTCAAAAGAAGATATACAAATGGCCAACAAACGTGAAAAAATGCTTAACAACACTAATTGTCAGGGAAATGCGAATTAAAACCACACTGAGATACCACCTTAATCAGGTCAAAATGACCATTATTAAAAAGCCCCCAAATAACAGATGTTGGCACAGATATGGTAAAAAGGGAATGCTTATACACTGTTGGTAGGAATGTAAATTAGTACAACTTTTATGGAAAACAATATGGAGATTCTTCAAAGAACTAAAAGTAGACCTACCATATGATCCAGTAATTCCACTACTGGGTATCTAACCAAAGGAAAAGAAGTCATTATATCTAAAAGACACATGAACTTGTATGTTTATCACAGCACAATTAACAATTGCAGAGATGGAATCAACCTAAGTGCATTCATCAACTGGTGAATGGCTAAGGAAAATGTGGTATATTTACACCATGGCGTCTTACTCAGCCTTAAAAAAGGAAATAATGTCTTTTGTAGCAACATGGATGGAACTAGAGGCCATTATCCTAAGTGTAGTATCTCAGAAACAGAAAAAACAAATACTACATGTACTCACTTTTAAGTGGGAGCTAAGTAATGCGTATACATAGTCATCTAGAGTGGTATAATAGACTTTGGAGACTCAGAAAGGGGGTGGATAGGAGGGAAGGATCAAAAATTACCTATTTGGTACCATGTATACTATTTCGGTGATGGGTACACTAAAAGCCCTGACTTTACCCCTATGCAATTAATCCATGTATCAAAGAACCACTTGTATCCTCTAAATCTATTGAAATAAAAAAACTCCAAGTCCTTTATAGTCTTTATACTAAATATCACTTAATTTCACTTAGTTATGTGAATATAGTGTAGTTTTAAAAATTACATTAAAAAGAAATCTGAAAAATCAACATAATCCCATCACCCCAAATTAGTTTAATTTTTGCATACTAATTTTACTATGTTTACATGCGGCCAGCTAAAACTCATTGCTTGCTATCACATGCATATACCATTTGGTGTTACTAATCTATAATTCTGATACCCCATGTTTCCCCATGTTTCTACATGGTCTTCACAAGGGTAAATGCTAAACATCCTATTTCAGTAGCTCTAGTCTCAGTCTCATTTTCTACTAGTAGCTCAGCTAAAAACAATGACACTTCTGGGATAAAGTTAATTTTCTCATTTATAAAAAAATTTGGAGAAAAGATTTTTTTCCCTAAAAGATAACTTTGATGAGTTCACGGTGTGTGTCCCTTTGCCTCTTCTCCTTCCTTTTCTCCTCCTTTTCCCCTCTTCACCTATGCTTTTGACTGGGCTAAAAGTGTTACTTCAGAAATATATGTCTTTCATAGGTGGGACCACTCAGAGAGATGTGATACACTTTAGTCACACAACTGCACGCAGGCACACATTTAACCATGGATAAGCAGCATGCTGGCTCACCCTGCAGGGCTGGCCCTCCAACGGGGAAGTCTCCTGTCTGGCTCCCCACAGTGGTCACACAGCCTCCCCTGCCAGAGCGTCTCGGGCTGCAGTGAGTACCAGATTTACCGGAGAGTATGAATTGTAGATATGGCACAAAGCCGCAGACCGTGCTTTGGAAAACTGTTCCATGTGCTTGTGACTATCTACACCGTGTCTGCCCCAGCACCATCCACCGCGTGCTGTCACTATACTTTGTGTGGTATATGTCTTTGTCTCTGACACGAGGCCATAAGCTCCTTGAGGTCAGAGGCTGTGCTCATTTTACGTCCCTAGCGCCCAGCAGTGCAGAGAGACCTTCTAATCTCCTAATGAAGCTGTATTCTCAAAAGTGCCTGAGATGCCGGCTTTCCTCGCACAAGGCCTGTGAGGATCTTTCGTGGCCTTGCTGATATAGTTGGTGTGGCCACGTAAGGAGAAAGGGCCTTGCTCCACCTCCCGGCACCCTGCCCAGTCACTGGAGTCGGCTCTCTCAGAGACACACTCTCACCACGCCAGGCCATGGTGCAGAAAGCCCTAGTGGTTTCTACGGCTCACTCCTATGGCATCCTCATTCCTTGGCTGAGCCCCAGGCCCTCCACCAGCTCTTCTCCCCTTCCAAGCAACTGGGTCTAACCAATCACTCGCTTTGGTTGCCCCAACATGGATCTTAGGGACAGATAGCCAGGTTACATGACCCAGGCTGTGAGCAGACACCTCCCCCCACCAGCTTGTCAGCTCCCCAAGCACGGGGACCCCAGGCTATCCCTAGTGCCTAGCATGGTGTCTCAATCACTCTCTGCTGAATAAAGGAATGAATTCCAAGAGAGGGAGGTGCTTGTCTAAGGTCTCAGTGCAAGCCCGGGCAGAAGAGGAGCAAGCACCCTGGAGTGGTCACCACATGGAGTAGTCAACCGGCCAAAAGCCGAGCCTGGTAGAGGAAGGGATGCCCCCCTACCCCCCAGGAGCCTTCTTCACGCTATTTAGGGACAAGATGTTCTAATGATACTTATATGAACTAGGAGACTGTGATATCTGAAGGACTCAGCTATTTTTTAGGAAAAGCAAACTTAAAGGCTTTGATGATGAGCTCAGTGATAAAAGCTGTGCTCTGGGTTTTCATTCTGGCCCCTGAATCCCAAACTTACCCCGCCATATGCACCTTTCCTTTGGAGCAATTTCTGATGTGGTTTTTGGTTCAAACAAGGCAGATGATTCATTTCCCTGGATCAAGACTGAGGGACCCTGACACTGGATCCAACTCTGAGGGCACTGCCCACTGGTGGGACAAGACCCTCTTTTAGCATCGCTTACAAAGATGTCACCTTTTGTCTTTTCTATATTCACAGATTCTTGATTAATGTGTTCCTGTCATTTAGCTCTGGAATGCTGTTAAAGAAAGCTGCAGAATTTACCACAAACTTGAGCCCTTTAGATATCAAGATTATTTCCATTATGTTTTGATGGGAATATCCCAAACTCTTCTGACCCAAAACAATGGCTCACCAGCAGCTGTGAGAACACAAGGCTTCCTCTCCTTTGGAAGAAAATGACGAAAGCCTTTTACAGCCTTAGCTCTTGGGTGGCTACCCAGGCAGAACCAGCCACCAACACCAACTGATTATAATGTTCAGGGGAATGAAAACAAACCCTCCAAGGCCACAGGGATATCAGCAGTGCAGCTGCTACAAATGCTTAGGTATCTGAAGAATGCAAACAACAGGCCAAAATGGCCAAAGGAAATGTATGGAAAAATAACCAAAGTGCAGTGCAAGAATAATTCTGTGCAGCAATTATACCCAAGGAAATGAAAATATATGTTCATATAGAAAGGTGTACAAGAATGTTCACAGCAACACGAATCCACACAAAACACAGTAGCCAAGAAATGGAAACAACTCAGATATACATTAACTGATGAATGGATAAACACAATGTGGTATATTAGTACAATAGAATATTATTCAGCCATAAAGATAATGAAGCTCAGATACATGCTACAACATTAATGAACCTTGAAAACATGCTACGTGAAAGAAGTAAGACACAAGAAGTCATGTATTGTATGATCCTGTTCCACAGACGCAGAAGGTGGACTGTGGGGTGGGAGAGAATATGGAGTGACTAAAAGTGGAGATGGAGTTTCTTTCTGAAGTGCTGACAAGGTTTTAAAATTCACTGTGGTAATGACTCCATAGCCTGAATATATTAAAAACCACTGAATAATACACTTTGAATGAATTTTATAGTATGTGAATCTCAACAAAGATGTTGAAAAATACATGTTAAAAAAGTTATTAAAGATTTTGCAATTATAGCCCTGATATTGTCTATACTTGTGTTGTTCTATTGGACATGTGGCCATTTAGCACTTGAAATGTGGCTGGTCCAAACTAAGATGTTCTGTAAGTATAAAGTAAACACTGCATTTCAAACACTTAGTAAGAAGAAAAACAATGCTAAATAGCTTATTAGTATTTTTTGCATTGATTACATTATAGATACAATGGGTTATAGAAAATATATTATTAGAATTCATTCTGCTTGCTCCTTTTTATTTTTTAAAATGTAGCTACTAGACCATTTAAAATTACACATGTGGCTTGCAAAAATAGGTTGCATTATATTTCTAATGGATAGTGCTGGTCTATATCAACCTTTTATCCTCTTTAGTTCTAGTGGATTTTTTTAAAACTGTGGTAAAATATACATTGTTATATTAAAATTTACCATTTTGACCTTTGTTTTTAATTTTGAAATAAATATACATTCATAAGAAGTTGCAAAAAGAAGTATAGAGAAGTCCCATGTACCCTTCACCCTATCTCCTTCAATGGTAACATCTTCTGAACTGTAGGACAATATCAAAGGCAGGAAACTGACTTTACCCTGTTCTTTGAAATTATTTTGGTGGAAGACTAATCAACCCCTGGGTGAGGAAAATTCTGGGCATGCAATGGGAAATGTTGTCTTAAAGTAGTTGATCCTTCTATTAAATGAGCATGGCTCCTCTCAGAATAATAACATTTAAGTGGAAATTTAGGTTTCTTGCTGTCTGCACAGAACTATTTTATAGAACCATTCAATGTGCAGAGGACCACAGTGTTCACATGTACATCCTGGAGGCTGGGACCCTGCTGCCATTCCTACCTCTGCTCTCAGTTGACAGGGTCAGAGTGTCTCATGCAGTTGCAAAATAAGGACACCCTGTGGGCTCATAGCCACCAATCACTCAGGGCTAAATGAAGCTGCCAGGCTTGATAGGGGCTGAGCACACCCCTCTGAGCAAAGTCACAGTGACAAGGCTGCCTGCCTGGCTGATAGATAAAAAAGAGCCACTTTTACCTTTTTCCTTTTCAGGGCAAGAAATCATATCTGAAGATTTCAGGGGTCACTTTTAACGAACTGACAGTCACAAATAAGTGGATTTGGAGATGCAGTTTCTTTCCTCACAACCATTTTGTGAACATGTCTTCTGAGCCCTCTTACCATTCTCTTTTGTTTTCTTCCCTTTGTCTACACTTCTGGCATTCTCACATGAGACTGGATGTGAACCACCACGTGGGGGATGACCAAGTTCATCTGCCTTGCTTTTGCTTACATCCTCTGAGTGAGGCCTCATCTCACCTGCATGACAAGGTGACACCAACACTACGGTGGGAGTAGATGCTACTGCCAGAGATGGGGCCTGGGATTCTCTCTGGCAGCCTGTGCTGGTGCCCACAACACCCTGCAGAGGCTTCGCTTTGCCTCCCAAAGGTTCTAATGTGCTACTCACATATGTACTTGCTCAAACCCTTCCTTCCCCACAAAAGACTTCTCTTGGTCACTTGCAGAGATGACCTCCATGTGAGTGCTGTCTCTGAGGGCAGCCACGATCAGCCCATTCCCAGCCATGCTTCTAGGTGTGGTGTGATCACAGTACTGTGTCCACTCCATTGCTCACCAGGGACTGGGGACATAGGAGACAGTGGCATTGGGTCCGCAGGCTGCCCAGAGTCAGCTGTTGGTTTCTCCAAATGATTACCTTGGGGATTACCTTCATATTGCTGTTGTTAACAATTATGCAAAATGAGTGGCTTAAAACAATGCAAGTTTATTCTCTTATACATCTGGACGCCAGTAGTCAAAAACCAGTTTCCCTGGGCTAAAGTCAAGGTGTTGGCAGGGCGGGCCCTTTGGAGACTCTGTTTCCCTGTCTTTTCCAGCTCCTTGTGGCCTCCTGCATTCCTTGGCTTGTGGTTCCTTCCTCCATCTCCAAAGCACATCAAGCCAGTCTTTGCTTCTGTGGGTGCATCAAATCTCCCTCTGCCCTCCTTTTACAAGGACGCCGGTGATTACAATGAGGGCCCACTTGGACGATCCAGGCTAATCCCCCACGTCAAGATCCTTAACTTGATCACATCTGCAAAGTCCTTTTTGCTGTGAAAGGCAACATTTATAGGACCCAGGGATAGGATGTGGACATCTTTGGAGGCCACTGTTTAGCCTACCATACCTTACTTTATAGCTTTGTTGACAACAACTATTTAAAAAATTTTAACATATTTTACTGTAGAAATGTGAAAATCTAGCTGTAGGACCATCCTTATTCTACCAGGCACACTAAAGGGAGAGAGCAGGAAGAGCACAAAGCAGCGCTAGGGCCAAGCCAAGGAGATCCAGAGGTGTGGGCAGGTGTGGGGGTGGGAGGGAAGCTGTGCTCCAAAGTCTTTGTTTCTAAGTTGGTTAAGAACTTGGAATATGCTTTTCTTATAGATTATATCCTAAATACGGATTAGGTTCTCAGCTCTGACTACAAAAACTAATTAAATTTAAAATCTCTCTATTAAGAAGTATTAGAAAGAAGGATTCTGGGAATGTGGAGACCTGAATAGACTGTGCTTTCCCTCCACTTCCAAATCCAGTCTCTCTGCCTCTGTGGGGCAGGGGAGCAGCTAGCATGAGCGAGGTCTTGGAAATGGGTTGTGGGGAGAGTTCATGACAGCGTTTCTCCTCATGGGCCGTGCTGGAGACCAGCACTGGGGATCCTGGGATGAGCGGGGCTGGAGACCTGTGGACACTGGCCCCTAGGTGGGCTTCGTCAGCCACAGAGGGGCTGGAGAGCAAGGCTGCTGCTCCCTGCTCCTGAGGCTGGGATTGTACAGGGGACCTGGGAAGAGGGAGCCGGCAGCAACTGCTGCGGCTTCCCCACTGGTCCTTGGAGCAGGAGCCCTTCTCTCTCATCACCTATACAACTGCAGCCAGTGGGGCACTCTGATAAGCAGACAAAGAAAAATGACTATACACTTAAGGGAATCTAGGAGCCAATGAGAAGAAAACAAAACCAAGTGGCTGCTTATAAAATAAAACTGTTGAGAGAAGCAGACAACAAGCAACACACAATAAAAGCATTACAGAGACTCAGGAAAAACAGCCAGTAAGCAGTGACCTTATTTATGAAATATATATATATATATGTATATACACACACATACATACACACACACACACACAGAGAGAGAGAGAGAGAGAGAGAGAGAGAGAGAGAGAAATAAGCCTTGATGGGAAAAATAGGTATCTTTTTACAAATAACAGTAAAAATTGTGAGCTTCTAATTAAAAGCATCAGGCCACAGACAATAATGATTATGGGTATAGAAATGTAGAATAGGCCGGGCGCGGTGGCTCAAGCCTGTAATCCTAGCTCTCTGGGAGGCCGAGGTGGGCGGATCCTTTGAGCTCAGGAGTTCAAGACCAGCCTGAGCAAGAGCGAGACCCCATCTCTACTATAAATAGAAAGAAATTAATTGGCCAACTAATATATATAGAAAAAATTAGCCGGGCATGGTGGCACATGCCTGTAGTCCCAGCTACTTGGGAGGCTGAGGCAGCAGGATTGCTTGAGCCCAGGAGTTTGAGGTTGCTGTGAGCTAGGCTGACGCCATGGCACTCACTCTAGCCTGGGCAATAAAGTGAGACTCTGTCTCAAAAAAAAA